>OY754976.1:13798932-13939927 GCA_963576475.1 Molanna angustata | reverse complement strand
AACGGACGTGCGTGCACTATCCCTCGAGACGAAAAATTTATTAACAAGGCGCCTTTAGAAAATGTCTGATGAGATTCAGACGAAACGTCGGCAGACGACTGATTCTCTCGGGAATCATAATTTGACGCGGGTTATCCCCAAAATACTTAATAATAACATATATATATATATATATATATATATATATATATATATATATATATATATATATATATATATATATATATATATATATATATATATATATATATATATATATATATATATATATATATATATATATATATATATATATATATATATATATATATATATATATATATATATATATATATATATATATATATATATATATATATATATATATATATATATATATATATATATATATATATATATATATATATATATTATATATATATATATATATATATATATATATATATATATATATATATATATATATATATATATATATATATATATATATACATAAATATATATATGTTATTATTAAGTATTTTGGGGATAACCCGCGTCAAATTCTGATTCCCGAGAGAATCAGTCGTCTGCCGACGTTTCGTCTGAATCACATCAGACATTTTCAATAGGCGCCTTGTTAATAAATTTCCGTCGCGAGGGATAGTGCGCGCACGTCCGTTCGCGTCGGAAGCTTACCACCAAACACTTGGTGGTAAGCTTCCGACGCGAACGGACGTGCGCGCACTATCCCTCGCGACGGAAATTTATTAACAAGGCGCCTATTGAAAATGTCTGATGTGATTCAGACGAAACGTCGGCAGACGACTGATTCTCTCGGGAATCAGAATTTGACGCGGGTTATCCCCAAAATACTTAATAATAACATATTTTGTACTCGCGAAAACCTTAGATTTAACATATATATATATATATATATATATATATATATATATATATATATATATATATATATATATATATTATATATATATATATATATATATATATATATATATATATATATATATATATATATATATATATATATATATATATATATATATATATATATATATATATATATATATATATATATATATATATAATATATATATATATATATATATATATATATATATATATATATATATATATATATATATATATATATATATATATAAATATATATATATATATATATATATATGTTAAATCTAAGGTTTTCGCGAGTACAAAATATGTTATTATTAGTATATATATATATATATATATATATATATATATATATATATATATATATATATATATATATATATATATATATATATATATATATATATATATATATATATATATATATATATATATATATATATATATATATATATATATATATATATATATATATATATATATATATATATATATATATATATATATATATATATCTCAGCCGTGAATGCTATAATAAATTTATTTCAGAAACCGAGAATGCTATCTCAATCGATCCCTCGCACATATGGAAATATATTAAATTAACATCTAATTCACATGCCATACCTAGCACTATGCAGTTTATGGATAGAAAAGAGCATCACGGGCAAGGAATATCTAATCTATTCTCAGATTATTTCAGCTCCGTTTTTGACAATGCTTCTCTAGGTCAGAATTCACTTTATCACGATATGAACAACTATGCTGGGAATATTGATGATGTTAGTATCAACCAAGCATCCACATTGAGATATCTACTTAAAATCGATCTAAAGAAGGGAGCTGGTCCGGACAATATCCCCCCATATTTCATTTTCATGTGTGCTAATAATCTATGCACCCCCCTATCTTATCTATTTCGTAGATCACTTAATGAGGGCACAATGCCACTACGTTGGAAGCAAGCATTTGTTTCACCTGTTTTCAAGTCTGGCGACAAGGCAGATGTAAAAAATTATAGACCGATTTCCAAACTATGCATTTTCAGTAAAATATTCGAAAAAATAATATATGACCAATTGTTCCCAGCCTTAAAGCCATTTTTGAATTCCAACCAGCATGGCTTTGTAAGTGGTCGCTCTACTGTTACCAATCTTGTATCTTTTCTTGAATTTCTCCACGAAAAAATGGATAGTAAAACACAGGTGGATGCAATCTACACTGACTATAGTAAGGCGTTTGATAAGGTTGTTCATAGCACATTGCTTGAAAAACTTTATCGAATCGGTATTCACGGTGACTTGTATAGATGGTTTTCTTCTTACATCTCCAATAGAAGTCAGGCTGTGGTAGTCGGTGGATTTAAGTCAAGTTGGGTTCGTGTTACTTCAGGTGTCCCTCAGGGTTCCTTGTTGGGGCCTCTGCTTTTTAATATTTATATAAATGATATTTCAAATTGCTTTCTGTTCTCTCATGTTTTACTTTTTGCCGATGACATGAAAATTTTTGCTTGTGTGAAAAGTGTTGAGGATTGTCAGAACATTCAAAATGATCTAAATCGCCTTGACCTATATTGTAAACACCATAACCTGAAGATCAATACTGATAAATGCTTTGCTATCCGGTTCACCAGAAACCGGAATATTGTTAATTATACTTATAAACTTAACAACCATCCTATTACTATAACCACTGAAATAAAAGACCTAGGCATCAAGTTGGATGGTAAATTACTCCTGGACAAGCACATAGATAATATCACCTCCAAAGCATCCAAAATGCTGGGATATGTTCTCCGTTTGTGCAGACAATTTAATAATATCTCTACCTTTAAAACTCTGTACTTCGCATATGTTCGTAGCATTGTTGAATACGCATCTCAAGTCTGGTCTCCCTCATATGTCATATACAAGATCAGAGTTGAAAGGCTGCAAAAGAAATTTCTCAGATATCTTGACTTTCGTGCGCACAGAGACCACATTAGTTACTCTGATTCCTTAAAGCATTACAAAATTACATCACTCGAGAGCCGCAGAACTATAGCAGATGTTATATTTTTATTCAAAATTGCAAACTCAACGGTTGACTGCCCTGATCTGCTAGAACGCTTGACTCTGAGAGTGCCAACAAGACCGACTAGACTGACTGACCTACTTTACCTCCCCATTTGTAACACTAATGCCAGACAGAATTCTTTCATATACCGCACTTCCCATTTTTATAACTCCAACATTAGTGATGCAGACCTTTTTAACTCCCCATTGATTATGGTAAAGAATAGATTATTAGGTACTCTAATATAATCCTAGATACTCATGCTGATAAGTTGGGTTCATCACATAAAGGTTCACACACATCCTCATACACTCCCACACACACCCACACATACACATACTCACACACACACACACTCCCCACTCACATGTCACATATCTGATTATTTACTGTTTTCTTTTTTTCTCCTACACTACATAAATATATAATTGGTAATAATGTTTACATGTAAGTGATGCTGGGCATGCTAATTTTTTTTTTATATTTGTATCACCTGTATATTTTGTCCAGATATTGTTTGTATACTTTGTATAAAATAAAATAAAATAAAATAAAATAAAATATATATATATATATATATATATATATATATATATATATATATATATATATATATATATATATATATATATATATATATATATATATATATATATATATATATATATATATATATATATATATATATATATATATATATATATATATATATATATAAATATATATATGTTATTATTAAGTATTTTGGGGATAACCCGCGTCAAATTCTGATTCCCGAGAGAATCAGTCGTCTGCCGACGTTTCGTCTGAATCACATCAGACATTTTCAATAGGCGCCTTGTTAATAAATTTCCGTCGCGAGGGATAGTGCGCGCACGTCCGTTCGCGTCGGAAGCTTACCACCAAACACTTGGTGGTAAGCTTCCGACGCGAACGGACGTGCGCGCACTATCCCTCGCGACGGAAATTTATTAACAAGGCGCCTATTGAAAATGTCTGATGTGATTCAGACGAAACGTCGGCAGACGACTGATTCTCTCGGGAATCAGAATTTGACGCGGGTTATCCCCAAAATACTTAATAATAACATATTTTGTACTCGCGAAAACCTTAGATTTAACATATATATATATATATATATATATATATATATATATATATATATATATATATATATATATATATATATATATATATATATATATATATATATATATATATATATATATATATATATATATATATATATATATATATATATATATATATATATATATATATATATATATATATATATATATATATATATATATATATATATATATATATATATATATATATATATATATATATATATATATATATATATATATATATATATATATATATATATATATATATATATATATATATATATATATATATATATATATATATATATATATATAAACAATTGATACTTACAGATAAAATTTATCTTCTTTTTCTTCTCGTACCGTGTCAGATCTCCCCGGAGTTTCTTATTACCAATCGCTTCTTGGGCAAGTATCAAAAAAGTATTGTACACAAATATGCAGTCAAACGAAAACTAATTATAAGAAATGCCAAAGCAAAAACAGTGTAAAAACACTTATCAAATAATGGCTATTGAGGTGTGACTTCATATATATTATAATTACAGATATCATATGATTTTTTTATTTCATTTATAGAATAATAAATGGATAAGTTTTGGATCATGTTATAGAGACCATTATTTGTGTGTGTGTTTTTTTAACTGTAATTTGGATTGTTATTATTAGAGTATACATAGATATTGTATCGAGAATACGCCGACAAGTCTAGAAAAAAGACTTGGCGTGACTCAGAAACACTATTTTTTTGTAATATTTTGTTTTATTTTTTTTCAATAAAAAAAACAATTTATGAACGGATATAAACGAGATGAAAAAATACAAGAAATTAGAAAAAAAACCTATTAAGATGGTTTGAATACATTGAAAAAAAAAATAAAAAAAATTACGAATCGAAATCTTAAATAAATGAAAATTTGAAAAATTGGAGCATTTATTTCAAAACATAAAACTTGTTTGTCAATGAGGCAAAAAATAAATGGTCTTATAAAAGAATGGGGTGTTATGTACTCTCTGTCAACAGCAAATGAGAAAACGCCATGATAGAATGTACCTACCTTATAAATTTTAAACAATAAAGTGTGTTTACGAACGACGTTGTACGAAAACCTCCGAAAATGCTTAATAATTTCAAAGTATAATTTCTCAATACTTAGTGAGGCATAGAGAACCCAATTTATATTACCTAAATCAAACTTTGTTTAAGCAAACTAATTTCATGCGCAAATTTTATTTCATTAATAATTCAACATATCTCTAACTTTGTAACGTTTGAACTTTCTCTGTAAAACAATGTACATTTTGAATACATTTAAACACCAAGAGGCTAATTGCAAAAGCAAAGTAAAATATTATATCCGCCTACCAGGGAAATATGTATGTAGGTATAACGAGATTTGAAACATTATATGCCAGTATCACAATATCGCTGAGATACATAACAACCTGTCTTTGCCAGGCGATGCCGTATACATTTGTTTGTAATAAACAAAACACAAATAATATACATATCTATTATTTAGTTAATTCATTAATTTGAGTTAAATCGTTAATTTTAATTAGAGATGAAGAAAATATTTCTTATTGCTTCAATGAAACAATTATTTATTTATTTATTTACTAATTTTTATTACTTCATTGAAAAACTGACCACATTAATCATGATTCCATTAAAAATGTTAAGGGCAAGATGATGAAGATATTCCAACTGTCCATTTGTTCAAGAGAACTTTGTTCTCTTGACATAGTTTCAAGCCAGGATACGCGAGAATTGTATGCACCGTCTATATTTTTCACGGCTTTTCCAATTTTGAAGTAAAAAAACACCAAATTAGAGGCTTCGCAGCATTTATGTTCCTTATAAGGATTTACTGAGAATTTGGAGTAGAACATTTCGTGTGTCTGTGTGTATGTCCCTTATAACTTTTGATCCGCTCAATTTACAGAGCTCAAAATTTCAGAATATATAAACAGTTATTGGCCCACAATACTGTTATACTCAGAATTTTGATTTTATTTTCATTCAGGGGTTATCAACTTTTGAATTTTTACTTTATTTAAAAAAAATGAAGAGGATGTATTTTTTGTTGAAAAAATGAAATTATTATAAATTGCTATTGATAAATTGACATTATGAAAATAATTAAATTTGATCACTTAATGACATAATGAAAAATAATAAATTCGTCTATTTCACTACGGGACTTTTAACATGGGTAGTGGGTAGTTTGTTGAAAATTGTTCGGGAATACTTCCAAACGATCAGTGTTTTTAGCTCAAATAATCAATGCAATATTTTTTTTCATCAAATATTTAAAATGCTTGGAATGAATCTGGAAATGGAACCTTGGACTGGGACAAGGTTGCAATGCAATGTAAAACTACTTACATTGCATTGCAACCATAAGTTCTCTATTTTCTATGAAAACTCAATACCTACAAAACTGCAAATTTATTTAGATAGTTCTGTAGATCTTTTGTTAATCCTTATTTGCTTTATAGATTTTAGAAATCCATGTCATTATGAAATATTGTTTAGGTCTGTTTGTTGTCATCTTTATTGTTATCTTGTTATAATAGTCCTTGATTTATATCTGACATAAACCTTAGGTGCTTTTGAATTATTGTTGCTAAGTTGTAAATAATATCCCGACAGTTTGCATATAGTTACCCAACCTCAAAAGTGATTGTTGAATAACTAAGTTTACGATTATTGAACAAGTGGGCAATAATTTGCGTTCGAGTTGATGTTGCCGATTCCGTCAAATATGTACAAGTTTTGTGAGCTTTGTTTATGGAAGTATTATCTCTGTGGGCGATTCCAATTACATTTTGATAAAGTAGCCTCTCCCTCGCTAGCCATACATACCTACCCTATGTAGGTAAGTTTATTTTTGTAGTTTACCCTTTTCCTTGTTTTGAATATAAGCGATTGAGAATGCAAGATCAACAAAGTGGAACGCAAACTTACTTTTAAAAGTTTTTGGTTGTATTAATTAAAAGTTTTGATTGAGAACAACATTTTGTTTTAATCAACAACATAGGCAACTTCAAAAAGCCATGGACAATATTCATTACAAATATTTTTTTTGTGAAATCATGACTCCCCACTCTTCCATATTAGAGGAGATTAAAATTTTAAATTAATGAGTGCCAAAAAAATCGTATTTAATGTAGGTACCTATTAAATTAATGATTACTATTAATAACAATTAGGTATAGTAAAATATGTAACTACATAAAATATGATCCGAATTTGTTTTAAGTTTTAGTTTTGAAAGCAAATTAACAAAGCTTTTAATTAAAAATGATCCAGACAGGCTTGGATAATATTAAGAGAAACGATTTTTTTTATATTTACATACTTAAAAAAATTCTTGAATTAAATATATACTTGACTTTAAAAATTCTACCACATTTGTACATACATATATATCTACATACCATCACAACATGTCCCTTACGGAGTAACCAGGGAGAACCGCGCGCGATATATTTCTCTATTTTTGTACACATTTATGGCTTCCTTTACATCCATGCATCGTCTCATACATGATCGTCGATTGTTCAAACTTTTTATGTTTCCTTCTTTCAAAATATTCCCTCTCCTTTTCATTACTTTATCTCGCAATATTTACTAAAGAAGGAATATTTATCCCTAAACACCTGATCTCCTGACCTGAATATTTATCCCAAAACACCAATCCTTATTTTTTTGCTATGATGTATATTTTCTTTGTTATTTTTTAGATTTCAATTTTTGTTGATGTACATATATAATTCTGCCACTCGATCATCTGGTTGGTTAGAAGAAATTGCCTAATGGCAATAAGCCTGCCAGTGTGCATTATATTTGTTTGTATTATGTACAAAAAGTAAATAAATAAATAAATATTTTAGATTGGTTATGGTACTGGTACTATATGAAATCAAAATTGAACACGCAGCCTACAACAAACTTTGGCACTTTATAGACTTGGGATCTTGAAATCTGTGTTTCCAACGGAATCAAATCAAAGTTCTATGTCTCAGATGTCAGATGTCTAACTGAATGCCAACATTACAAAATATTTCATACTAAAGTATCCAGCCATTTTTGTACTTATGCGAATAGCGATATTTGATACAATTTCAGCGTAATATTGAATTGTTTTTACCCCTATAATTTCACCCTCTGATCAGTGAGTGTTAACCGTAATAATATAATATTATCCAATATTGACACGTCCGTCACATCTGATACCTTTGACAAACAATCACATCACACTACGTAAATAATACCTACAATATATCACAATAATCTACATTATTTACTATATTTGAGAAAAAGAAATAAAATAATAATTTATTTATTACAAACAAGAAAATTATACCTAACAGTGTCTTTAATAAATCAATACAATACACAAAAAAACATCTAAAGGTAGGCGCGCATGGAAGCTAATTTCATCGGCCGATTAATTTTCGGTGAGCTACAACATACGAATTACATGTAAGAGCGCGCATGAAAGCTAACAGAATCGGCCGATTTAAAAATCTGTGACGAGACACAAAAAAATCGGCCGATCGAGATCGGCCGATTTTTTGTAACCAATCCTGTTGTATGAGAGAGCGCGCATGGCGCTTGCTCACCGATAATTTAATCGTCCAAGCGCAGTAGATCGAGAAGTACGTTGTCAGTGTTGTCAAACGAAATGTCAGAAAATATGTATGAAATAAATATTGATTCCGAACAATTAATTACATTAGTTGAAGCACGTCCTTCATAGTATGATTAAAAATTAAAAAAATATAGTGACCGCCAAATTAAGCAAAAATTGTGGTTGGAGATTAGCGAAATTTTAATAACTGGTTGGTGTACTTAAAATACTCCTCAAGGTGTGATCTTAAATCTTCGTAGGACCGGACAAATTGTCCTTTCGGTAATATAACACTTATTAGCGGATGAACCCAGTGATTTTTTTTGACGTTTCTTTTTACACATTTTGAAGACAAGAGCACAAAAACATGCTACCAACTTAAAAAAAATAATCCACATTTCTAATCATGTAGGTATTAAAACTTATGAATATACATATTGTATTTTAAATATTATGAATTTTGACCGCCGTGTTATTTCCAATCGTACGATTCTATAAGCTTCCATGCGCGTTAGAACCGATCGGCCGATTATTATCGGCCGATAAATTAATCGGCCGATAATAATCGGCCGATGAATTTAAGCTTCCATGCGCGCCTAACCTAACTGTAGAAAACGTATTTTGATGACATGAATTAGATTGGGATTAGAATGTCAAGCCAGTATTCAGTATCATTGCTTGCATCTATCCTAGTTCATGCCTTTTCTAATTTTGTAAAATAGTCAATTATTATATCTATATAAAAAGGAGAATTGCAGTAGCAAATAAGTGCTACTTTGGAATCCACAAGCACCTTATATCTCGTTTTCTGACAAGAAGCACAAAGTAATCATTTTCGCTAAACACCTTGAACGAGTTTCTGGTTGCGCAGAGCGCATATTTGTGCCTTTTTGCTTCTTTGGTTTACGTGCTAATCGCTCCCCTTATCGGCTAAAAGTTCAAGATGTTTGGCTACAACTATACTGTTGTATAAATGCTGTTGAGACCAGTACTTGTGTACGGAGTGCTGGGTCCTGAGTAAACGAGGCGAAAATGCGCTTCTTGTCTTTGAATGGAAGGTATAAAAAATTTCGGGCCTGTCTATGAAAATAGAACATGGAAGATAAGATACGACCATAAACTAGAACGTATGTTCAATGAGTCCAACATAGTAAAGTACATAAAAACTCATCGCCTAAGATGGTTGGGACATCTCCAGCGTGAGTCCCGAAGAAGATTATCAACACACGACCAGATGGGAGACGAAACGTGGGATGACCCAAATTAAGGTTGATGAATGGTGTAGAAAGGAACTTGAAAGCAATCAGAGTAAAGTACGAGCGATGGACCGGATGGAATGGTGGAAAATATTAGAGGAGGCCAAGACTCATGGACTGTAACTCCATTAGTGATGATTATGATGAATATATCTATGTATTAATATATCGAAGTCTCAAAAACTTATACTATTGCATAGCTCCACGCTTCACTTATATTTATAAATCGTCTCTTACATGTTCGTCTATTATTGAAACTTTTTACGTCTCTTTCTTGCAGAATATTGTATGCCATTATTTATTGACCAGTCTCTCATACCTTCAACTCTAAATTTTCACTGTTAATCGTTCCTCGTTCATTCTTTCCGTGTGGCCAAACATCGCAAAGTACAGTAACACGTTAATTCTGTTTACAAGATCTTTCTTTTAAACTATCTCAGTATTAGTATCTACATTTCTTATTCTATCCTACATTGGATTAACTGGTAATTAATTAAAAATCCAAACACGTCAAAGACGATAAATTCCCTAAAATAATGTAATGGTAATGATGGGGCCAACTTCAGTAAAGGATCCCCCTCAAGAAGGTAAATTATTTATGTCTTAGATAATCTGTTTTTGAAACACTCACAGACATCTGCCAAAGTCTCTAAAAAGGGCATCAAAGTTCACAGATACTTGTACTATGGATTTCAACCGAGCGACACGACCTACTGTTTCAATTCGATTAGTCAGTTTTTATATGCAGAGTAGATATTTAAATACAATATTTTACTGCACACATTTCGAAGCAATCATTTCATATTTTTTCATGCAACCGAAAACATATTTTATGTTGCTTTATTTTTAGTATTCTCCTCTTATATACCAATTTATTCTAGTTCAAATCATAATTAAATATAAAAAACATTAGATATCAAAATGTGTTAATTAACATTAATTTGTATCCATTTCTAAAGGCGAGTCTATTTCTGAATGATTTTTTTCTTAAATAACCAATATTTAATGCCCAGAGAAGCAAAAATTTAAGGTTTCTGCTGGAATTCGAACGCCGCCTTAGATGCCTAACGATATAACATATGATCATAACGTCTGCCTAAAACATGGTACCTATTCCTCAAATATTGTTTATTTGCTATACCTACATTAATGAAAAAAATATATGACAAATCATATATCTGTAATATCAAATCACATATAAAAAACAACTGAATAGTTATTTTTACAATGGCTAGGCTCAAAGTGCACCGAGTTGGATCTTGGCGTTTCCACTGCGCGCGATCCTTGATCTACATAAAAACGCTGTTCATAAAATGTAATTAAAAATAAACAAACGCTTCCTTAAGGAGCCCTTAACGTTTCCTTAAATAGTAATGGGATAATAAAATCCTCAGTGCTGGAAAGTATGATACTTATCGGCGCTGTATTATTGCCCAATAAAGTGTACCACGAATCCAGAGAGTTGCTTCTTGTACACAAACAGAGGTCCCTTAATTAAAAATAGATGATAACTCTTTGTATTGTGAACCATTCGTCAAAATCGTTAACTTTGTTTATATTTTTCGTATTAAAACGTTTATAGTAAGTTTATCCCTTATTATTATTAGAGTTCCTTATTGCAGTACTAAAGTTATATTATTTTTTCTGGAAATAGCTTCAATCTAGTTTGCTTTTAATATCAAACTGTGAAGAATATTATTTTTATTTTATTCGCTCATATTAAGGGGGGGGACTGCTGCCAACGTACCTATTTTTCAATTTGATATACCATCATTACTTCTTATCAAATCGTTTTATTTTATTTTTATTTATTTATTTATTTGTCACACCATTTAAATAATCTTTATTAAAATAGATAACTGCTGCCCAACTAGGTATACCTGTTCTAGGGCTAGCAGTGTACATATTATTACATTTCACAGGAGTAACTATTTGCATTTTTTTAAATGAATCTAAACAATATAAACTTAACTATTTAAAAAGAATCAAAACAATATAAACTTAACTATAACACATATAGAAAAAATGGAATTTGAGTCATCATGATATGCATATTATACATAGTATTGTAAAAGTAGGTATCTTGTAATTTTATTTGTTAATTGCACAAAATAAACTGAAATAGTATTTCTTGGGAATACTGAACTGACAGAGCATAGATATGATCCGTCAGTCATATCTTTATTCAGTCGCGCCTCAAATCAAATCAAGACAGCACAAAATTTATAAAACAATTAGGATTTTTTGTAAAAAGTAAATAAAGAAAAAAGAAAAAAAAAACAATTATATAAATGATGTCCTTTTACACTACGATGTCGAATATTTGATATATTTTAGTTCTCCCGTAGTTCATGATGTATTCGGAACATTTTCTTTTAAATGATTTCAGCGATACTATTTCTTTTAATGATGTAGGCAACATGTTATAAATTCTGGGGGCAATGAAAATAAAATTTCTTTGACCAAAAGTAGTTCTCATGTGTGGAATTGCATAGTTTGCAGCGGTGCTGGCTCGTGTAGCTATAGATTGTTGTGTTTTCGGGTAAACTAATTTATTTTTATGAAAATTTGTTAGTACATAATGTAAAAAGATTTGTTTCGGATCAAAAACTTTAAATTCACTGTATAAATCTTTAGTGGGGTAGTCAAGGGGTTTGCTAAGTATTATTTTTATTATACATCGTTGAGCTAAACATAGTTTTTCCATAATGGTGTCGGCACACCCTCCCCAACCAACAATTCCATATGTGAGTAAAGAATGTGTCAACGCGTAGTACACTTGTTTTATTGTTTTATTATCCAGGATATTTCGGAGTTCTCTATAAATATATCCTAGTTTGACTATTTTACTTGACAGGATTTCTACATGATCACGCCATCGTAGATTATTGTCAATGACAAGGCCAAGGTAGTTTATGTTGGATACTTTTTCTAGTATGGCGCAGGTACACGATGATTGATTGATTGGGGCAACAATGTATTTTTATAGAGAACTCGTTTGAAACAGGCTGTCCTGCTTGGGTAGGACTAAAAGTAATGTACTTAGTTTTGTTTACATTAATTGTAAGTAAATTATTATTTAACCAAGTTTTTACATTGTTTATGCCTTCTTCAGCTAATTCAAAGACTCGTTTCCAATTTTTATCATTTACAATTAAAACAGTGTCATCAGCAAAACATAATTTAGATAGTTTGAAAAAATTTTGAAAAAATAATTTAGATAGTTTGGGTATTAGTAAAGAAAAATATGTCTTTACTTTTTGATAATATTCTGTATAAATTCTTGTAGAAAAATAATGGCATACCCCGATTTTCAACGTTTATCTTATATTTTTAATAAAATATAAGGCGTAGTTACACATATTTTTTTTTTAATTGAAGAAGACAAAAATATCTAAAAAATATGATGTGACGTTGCATTGATGCTTCAGGTTTAGTAAATAAACCTAAAAAACATTTATTTTCCATTCAGCGCCATTGCGAAATAAAAGTTTTTCTGGTTTATTAACTTAACTTGATGCATTAATGCAACGTTACATCGTTTTTTTCCAGATAATTTTATCTTCTTTAATTTATAAAAAAATATAATGCTCTAACCTTATAGTTTTTTTAGAAATTCAAGATAAATGTCAAAAATCGGGGTATGCTTATTATTTTCCCACAAGAATATATACAGAACATACTTAAAAAGTTAAGGTATATTTTTCTTTATTAATATCCAAACTAACTATGTAGGTTATTTTTTTCAAAATGATTCATTTTGTAGTAATGATGCAAATTCAAATTAAAAAAATAGGTACGTTGGCAACAGTCACCCTCTTAACACTATTTTTTTTTGTTTTTAATTTGTATCATAACAGAAACAAACTAAATCCTTCTTCAATCCTTTTACTTCACTTTCATTCCCGTCACAGGCAAACATACCTACAATAATTGTAAATAATATATATATTTTTTTTGTTCTAGTTTGCTTATAATTTGATTATTTAATTACCATCGTTAACAAATGTAATTGGTCCGTTTTTTTATAAAATTCATAATGTTTTGTTTTGTATATTTTAAAAGACTGTGTTTTTCCTCTAAATAAGTACTTAAAGTTTAGAAACTATCGTAATTTGATTGAATTTGATTATATATTATAGCTTCTCAAGCAGCTAACAGGTACTATGTCAAATATTAATTTAACACGCACCCAATAACAAGTTGCCACATTCTGGAGACTCACGATATTAATCAAGACTAAAAACACAAAAGATCCCGACTGTTAACACAAAAATTAAATGTTAAATGCAGGTTTATTTCTAAAACGCAAATTTTAGTGCGTTTTAAGAACTAAACCTATTATATAATAATAATAATAATAATAATAACATTAATCGACAAAATACATAAACACACATATCTAATAGAAATATCGATACCAAATACAGCAAATCTACAAAAGAAACATTTAGAAAAAATAGATAAATACATACCTTTAGCAGAACAGATAAAATCACAGTGGAAACAAGAAAAAGTAACAATAGTCCCAATAATATTATCGTCTACAGGCATCATACCAAAAACTCTCCAAAAAAATATAGACATACTAAAGTTACCCCCATACGTAATCACCAACATACAAAAAACTACAATTATCAACACATGCACAATAGTCAGAAAATTTCTACAGGTACCACTTTAAACAACTACACACAACCACACAGACACACAACCACACAGACACACAAACACATAGCCTCACAACTTGAGTACGCTCCGTTGTGAAGGAAACTACCGAACCATAACCGAGATCAATCTCCATTAATAATAATAATAAGAGATCAATCTATAATAAAAATAATAATAAACTTATCGAAACACATCCCAAGTGGTATCAATACACACCCCCAGCTGTAACAGAAAATGATAACTACAAACTATACTGGAATAGAGACATAATCGCAGACAGAACAAATCTACATAACCGACCAGACATTACATTAATCGACAAAATACATAAACACACATATCATCTAATAGAAATATCAATACCAAATACAGCAAATCTACAAAAGAAACATTTAGAAAAAATAGATAAATACATACCTTTAGCAGAACAGATAAAATCACAGTGGAAACAAGAAAAAGTAACAATAGTCCCAATAATATTATCGTCTACAGGCATCATACCAAAAACTCTCCAAAAAAATATAGACATACTAAAGTTACCCCCATACGTAATCACCAACATACAAAAGACTACAATTATCAACACATGCACAATAGTCAGAAAATTTCTACAGGTACCACTTTAAACAACTACACACAACCACACAGACACACAAACACATAGCCTCACAACTTGAGTACGATCCGTTGTGAAGGAAACTACCGAACCATAACCGAGATCAATCTCCCATAATAATAATAATAAACACTTCCTTGCACCCTGCGCAAGGGACGAATTGCCATATGGCAATTTCTTCCAACTAACCAGTGTTTCCACCCCAGAGAAGTTATCACATTTTAATAATTTTTAAATAACATACCTACCTACAAAAATTAAAAGTTACTAGGGATATAAGAAAAAAGTATGAATAAAAGTTGTTCTAAATGAATTTTGAAATACTTAATCAAAATATTATAGTTAAAACATAATTTTTTTTAAAACAATACTTCAATGTTTTACGTATGATTTCACATCACTGATTTAGATACTTACGTATTTTTTCTTTCGCGGGCCGATCGTTTCGGCTGATAAGGCTCCTTATGAAGACTCTGCGATATCGGCAAAAGAAACAGATTTAACAAGATGGAAAAGTTTTTGGATGGAGTGGACACTGTACCAGCTGTCTTCATACTTCAGTCTTTCACGTACATAGTTCTTCTTTCCTTCACGTCAATGGTTCAAAAATGGTTTTCTACACTTATAATATGTAATATTTATGTACGAATTCCGCGAACGTATTGGAAAAATGTATATATGCGCACGGCGCGAATCAGTATAGATTTTGGAAATATAGATGCACACAGTGCTAATTGAGTATGGTGCCTGAAGAAGGTGGCTTACTCGCCCACGGACATAGGCGAGATTATTGTTACCAAGTTCAAGGTAAGGATGTAGGTATGAAGAGGTTTTGGTATGACAGGAAGATGAGGATCGGTACAAATGGGGAGTATCTGTCATCTGAGCCAACAGACTCAGAGGTCGCTCACCGACCTCGTCAAGCCCGCTACAGGATCCTCAATAATTACCAAAGATCTTTTCTTATTTTTTTTTTATTTTATTCTCTATTTCATTTTTTTAAATAACTTTTACAATATCCTTACATAAATGTACGGACATTCTTATTTATTCACGTGTAAATTTTTGATGTAAAAAAAAAACCATCTCCATACTTCATCCTTTCCTCAAACCCCTAGTATATATGTATGTGTATATATGTATGTGTGTGTGTGTATATATCTATGTATGTATGTGTGTACCTATATGTATATTTTTTTACTTTTTCTTTCTGTTAAGTGATATGCTTTTATATATTTTTAATGAATTACTTTAAGTGAAAACCCGTCATTAGTTTCCTTGTTTAATATTTACTTATGTTTATATATATTTTGTGTAAAAATAAAAAAAACTGTTGGTTTTCTAAAGAAGATTTTATTTTATTCGGAAAATATACAGCATACATAATAATAAAAACAAAAATGATATCATATCATGTTTTCACTTATATCAATCTGCAATAGAACGATGTATGACAGGGTAAGAAATGAGAACATAAGGAAAGAATGTAAGATGAAGAAAGATATCATTAATAAAATGAAAGTGAACACACTGAGATGGTTTGGCCACATGGGTAGAATGAATGAGGAACGCCTGACGAAGAAAATATACAATGCTGATAGGATTGGATTGAGAGGCCGGGGCCGCCCAAGAAAGGAATGGCACGACCATGTGAACGATATTCTGAAAGACGGAAATGTTAGAAGCATGTAGGTACAATAGACGAACATGTATGAGACGATGCATGAATGTTGACGAGGCGATGAATGTGTGCCAGGATAGAAAGATATGGCGTTCGGTTCTCTCTGCCTACCCCGTAAGGGACATGGCGTGATGGTATGTATGTATGTATGTACTTATATCAAAAGTAGTAATACCTAAACGTATTTAGTATTATTTTTATTTTTTACCTTATCGTTAATTAGTGAAGTGGTGTGGTGTATTAGAACACTTTTATTCCTACCGACTGCGCCAAAATGTATTGTCCTGGTGTGGAATTAATATGTTAAAAATATAATATGTTAAGTTATACTCGGTTTATTCGTAGAAGAGCTCTTGGCCGAATATGTACATACACTGGTATATACCTAACTATCTGTATAAGACCCCGCGAATCGCGTCTCTATCGTATTTATACTCTATATCGGGGAAGGGGGCAATACCGCGTATTCTAATACACCACAAGTGGTTAAATATATCCTTCTTCCTCAGTCATGGGGGCCATGAAATAAAATGAAAAAGAAACGTCTCTCATGAGGGATCGTTAGTGCGACAGGAACGGACGTGTTTGTTTATTTCATATAAACCGTTCTAGTTCATGCTCCACTAAAGTAAATTGAAAAATTATTCTTAGACACTATGATATAATTTTATGTCTGAAACATGTTCTCGGAGTAATGTTTAATATAAGATAGTTTATATTAAATGATGTGATGATGTAATATTATTATTGTTGAGAATTTTGGCTATTACGTTGAAATACATACCTGAGATATTCCTACCATCCATTGTTCAATTCTAATAGATTGTCTATGTTAATTTACTGCCTTCCAAGTTGAGCTTTGTCCATTTCGTTAAGTATATAACATATATGTGGATGATAATATAACATCACTATATACCTTCAAGGGAGTAGGAACTGAACTTGCATTAACCTCAAACATTAACCAGACATTCTATTCGATGATAATAATAATAATAATAGAACAGCTTCGCCCTCTTGACAAACAAACGTATCTCGTTTTTTCTACTACGACCATAATTTTTTTTGTGTTTTTTAGTTAACGCCGCTGCTCCGCCGCCACGTCAGCACATGCGTTGCAAATAAATATTGCAATCGGGTAAGAATTATTATATGAGTCATTTCTTGCAAATTAACTATCGGTTACTTTTTTGATGGTTGAAATATCGGTTACTTTTTTGATGGTTGATATTAATGACAATCCACGATTGTGAATCTTTTAGGAGGAGGTTACAGGAGAGTGACCAGTAAAAATCCAAGTTGGAGGCCTTTGTCGCATACTAAACTCAAGAAGAGGCTGGGAATTGAATTTAAATAAATATATTTGCTACTGTAATTTTTTATTGTATCTTCTTCTTCTTATTCAATGGCAGGCACTACAGCCCAAATCGGGCTTTGGCCTCCTACAACTTTCGCCTCCAACCATTCCTGTCCTCAGCCATTGTTCTCCATCCGGTCACTTGGAGAAGCTGGTTCGCATCTTTGGTGACTTCGTCTTCCCATCTTCGTCTTGGTCTTCCTATCTTCCTGTTTCCCCCCCGGATGCCCCATCATCACCCTCTTGGGTACCCGTGAGTTTGGCATTCTATGTACGTGTCCAGCCCATCTTAATCTCGAGAGGCTCATATGGGTTGAGATACCAGGGGCCTGGTAAATGTTGTACAATTCATCATTGCGCCGAATGCGTCATTCATCGCCGTCCCTCACGGGCCCACAGATTCGACGAAGCACCTTCCGCTCGAATGTGTCCAGGGACTCGCATACATACGCCAGTACCGTTCTGACAATTGTCTTGTATTGTATCTTAGTAAAAAATAAATAAACACTTCCTTGCACCCTGCGCAAGGGGCGAGTTTATTGCCGTATGGCAATTTCTTCTTATTCAATATTACGTTTTGCAAAAGAACTGATTACTGATACATATTTTATCATTTATTATACAATTTTCTATATTTTTCAATAGGTAAAATAATAAATTATTCAAATATATCAAACAGAAAATGGAATAAATAAAAGCACCCTTATACTCATGAATAAATTTCTTCTAAATAAACCAGGGGGCAAGTCCCGTCATTAAATGAAATCAAAATCTTCATGATTACCTATATCATGGATATAATTATCATATGGAGTTGTATAATATATATATGAGATATTTCACAGCTCTATAAGATAATTTTATCCATGATATGGGTTATCATTAGGGTTTTGATTTCACCACAGAGCAAGTCTGGTCAACAGCCGGAATCAAAACAATTCATGTTTACCCATGTCATAGATATAATCATCCTATGGAGTTCTATAACATCTTAAGATATTATAGAACTCCATAAGATAATTATTTTCTTTATATAGGTAAATGTGGATGGTTTCAATTTCGCCGGTTGACCAGACTTGCCCCCCCCCCAGTGCATTTTAATCCGTAGTAATTGAATTGGGAACATGAATTTCAAACAAGTCAATTTCTCATTTTCCTGGGATCAAACCTAGAACATAAGCAGAACTAGATTTTTGTGCATTGATGTTTCTTTAACAAAAAAATATTAATTTACTTAATTAACACTTTTGAGATAAGGTTAGTTGTTTCTAAGTCAGTTCAATAGGGTTCCCCTTTATTCTGTACCTAAAATACAATGCTCTTAAACATAGCTTGTTTTCTCTTCTGCTTTTAGTATATAAGCCTCTCTAAAGATTTTTTCTTCAAAATAATCCCTTCATTGAGTATTGAATAGGTTAGGGGAACAGACTGTATCGTGTTTTGTGGGTGTATGTTAATATTTTTTTCATGTGCTAAAACAGGGTTCAAAAACAGGAAATAAATTTGCTTTGTATGTAAATGGTTTTATAATAAACCAAGATATTTTTCATACTTTTTTGTGGATTTTCTATTTATGTACTTACTTTAAATGTTTTGTATTGGATCAAAATAAATATACTTATTTATTTTTAGTATCCAATACTATTGCGGAGTTCTTAAAAATTACAAGCGTAGATAAGTTGTGGACGGGAATCACGTTGAGCGTACATACATTTAATTTTATTTGCATGAACAAAAAGTAAATAAAATAAATAAATAATTTCATATAATAAAACATTGAATTATAAAAAAATATATATCTGGAAGAATTGAGAATAAAAAGTGGATTTAGAAAAAACAACCACGTTGTCAATATTCGGGAAAACTTTTGATGCTTAAATTGAGACGAAAATATACAAAACAACACAGGTTTTATATGTGTGCGATAACGGCACAAGAAAAACTGATTGGAGAGATTTGAAGGAAGTGGACTTACAGTTCCAAGTCTTCTCGCTTAAGCTATTGTCCTTCTTGTCATTGGTTTAACAATATTCCTCACCTGAATCGTCTGTGATATAGGAACCTACGTGCGAATGCCGCGAACGTATTTATTTTTATTTTTTTATTTTATTTATTTAATTATATATAAAATTTATTATTTTATTTAATTTATTTTATTTATTTAATTGTATTTAAAACTTTTACATTATTATGCGCACGGCGCGCGCCGAGATAGTTGTTTGTCATGGTATATGTGCACAGCACGAGGTGAGTATGTGAGTATGCACGGACAAGGTGCGAAAGTATTGTTGCAAGGTTCAAGGTGTTTTGGGGTTTTTGTGTAGTTTGTATAGGCTCACCAAAGTTCCAGAGTGATCACTTGGTTATACCAGTCGGAGCTGATATACACGCCTGTAATTGAGGTGGTAAAGTCGGTCAGTTGGACGTGTAGGTAATCCCTGTTTGTCCGCCTTTGGCTACATACACCCAAACGATATCTCACCTGCCTGGTTCGAACCTGGAGGCCGTCTGTTCGGAGAGTCCCGACAGCTGAGCCACAGATTGATCGACCAAGCAACTGCGATACCGTATACAATAGATTATTAAATATTACTCAGGTAGAAATGGATGACAGATTGAAAGATGTAACAGGAAATTGAACTTACTCTTTTATTGATCTAGTTGTACAATTGGTGCTTATTAATATTACTTGGTACAGACAATATTGAATTATTATTTAATTATAAAATGTAAATTTAGAACGCGGACTATTTGAACGACGATGAGCGGTCGGGCAGCGTGAAACCTAGCCTCGAGATCTGGATAAGCGGAATGGCCTGGGAGCTCTGTGCTTCCCCTTAAATAGGTGTCGAGCTGTGCATACAGCGCAGGGCAAGATGGCGCCTGCCGAAGTAACTCAGCTTCGCGACGGCGCAATCGGTGAATGCGCCACAGTATGAATGTAGGTAAGAATTGGATTATGGTATGTCAGGGAGATGAGGATCGGTTTGAATTGGAATTATCTGTCATCTGCACCAAAAATATGATTGAAATGTGTGTCGCTCAAATCTCTCCAAATGTCCTATATTCGAGGTAACGTGATGGTACTTATTCATTCATTAATTTATTCATACCATAATGGCATATTCCACAATATGGCGTAACCAGTGACAGGTATGCGGTTGTGCATAACCTTATAAATGAAAGCACACAACACATTTGTGTATCCCTACACATTAGTCTCGCCTTACCTAAAAAGACAACATGGGTCGATGGCAGAGCGGTTACCGCGCTGAGCTAGTAATCCAGTGGTTGCGAGCTCGAATCCTCCCTCGTATTTCGTTCAAGTTTTCATGCTTAATTTAGGGAATGTAGGAAGATGTATATGTACTTCTTTATCAATGACATTTTCATTTTTATATATAAAAAAAATGTATGTGTATAAAAAATTTTTGAGCACCCTGATACCGCGTGACATTTGTTTTCAAAGCATTCAAAAGAAACACTCCAACTTAATATGTCAGGTGTTTGTATAAGAGACCAAACAAATTGGAGCACAATGGATTTACCCCCGTATCTACCTTTGGAGCGAGGGTTCACTAAAAACAGGAAGTTCAGCCAAATATGTAGGAATGGTGACAAGTGCTGTTATTATACACGGATGAATGGTGATAGGTACAAGTCCATTTGTATGACATGACATCATACCTAACCCTGAGATAGTAGTTGGGTATGTTCACGGTTCAGTGAATTGAAAAAATCAAACGTTGCATATTTGATTTGCTTTTCTGGATTTACCTTTGATCTGAAAATTATATGCACAAAGATAGCTATTCTAAGAAATCCGTACAAAGATATCGTTACTTGTGTAGGAATATTCTATTTTTTCATTCAAAGATGAATTTTTCACTGTTTTACGACAAAGAGAAATTTGACGTTCGTTTTATAGAATCGCATTTTCACCAAATTTGCCACCCTACAACTATCACCAATTCCAAAGATATTAGAAGCTGAATAACGTTTTGAAACAAATGAAAATATGATTTTTAAAGTACGGAAATGTATTCAGACTTCATTATATCGCATTTTTGGGGATGGAATTTGTGCATAAGAAAAATATTGTATGTAAATACATTACAAATATAAAAAAATACTTGGTAATAGTTCTATTGTAATTTGTTTGATTATCGACGCGTTTCGTGCAAGGCACATCGTCAGAATAAATTAAATAACTCTATTCTGACGATGTGCCTTGAACGAAACGCGTCGATAATCAAATAAATTGCAATAGAACTATTACCAAGTATTTTTTTATATTTGTAATATACCTACATACAATGGAGTTCTATCAAGAATTGTCGATCGACAAACTAAACTTAAAAATATTGTACACAGAGCACTAAACTTATAGAAGTAAAATTCACAATTATAGAATCTGCATCCCAGCAATCAGCCGAAGAAGACAGATGGTGGATCTGCTACAAGAGGAAGAAGAAGAATTTATTTATTTATTTATTTATTTAATATACAGAGACACCAACAGAACACTGAACAACACAAACAAAAAGAAACATGAAACAAAAAAAATAGAATCTCCAGTCCTCCAATAACAGGTATCTACCGCATGGCTATTGTGCATAATTAGGTAGGTACAATCAACGTCTCCTGACCATTCAAATTATAAAAAGACATTACTCTGCACAGTTAAAAGAAAGTTATAAATACACATATACATATATGTAGGAAAACAAAAAGTAAACAAATATTGAACTAATAAGATAAAACAAAAAAAATAAGGAATAATTGAACTGAGACAAAAAAAATAGATTTTAGCCCAGCATACTTTAAAGGATAAAAATAAGCAATTTATCAAAGATCAATTTCTATAAAATATGTACGTCATTGTCATTACATTAAATTGTCACAACGATTCAGACGCAACGTCTGAATCTACCAATACAATGACACTCTGACACGGCAGAATGTCACTGCATTGGCAGGTGCCTACGCGAATGAAATGTAACGACAGTCAATAAAGAACGTCGCGGACAATATCGCGAACTCGGCAACATGCCCGTCTAACTAGAATATTTTAAGTAAGACTTATAAGTAATATGTTGTTGAATTTGCTGGTTTATATGTCGTACTATACACGTGTTAGTAATTTTTATTTTTAAAACTATAAAAATTAAATAAAAAACAAAACATACAATCAAGATACCAAATTATTCTTATACAAAATACAAAAGTGGGGAGAAATGCACAATACAAATCAACACCCACAGAGCCACACAACATCAGGGTGTCCCTATCACTAGATTTCCTCGAATCAATCGTTTGAAAGTGGACACCGGATTATGAAACACATCAAGAAATAGGAATTAAATGAAATGCTTTTTTTTTTCAGGCATTGAATTACAAAAAATAATACTTAAATTAAAATCATTTGCAATTCGTTGCATATTTCCATTTTTATAAATCGAAAATTAGCACTAAAAATAATTTTGGATAATTTTTTTACATAGAAACACCTTCGCTTTATTTAATCCGTCATTCCAGAACGCTCGTCATTCCTTTAATGTTTATTACGGTATTGTACCTAATCTTAAAATACCTAAATGATTTATTCAATCAAGCTGTAAAGTGTTCATCCATCTTTAATGCTTTGTTTGTATGAACACCACTCCCTTATGAGTGCTGATCAATGATTTGCCATCTAACGAGGCATCTCCAAAGGGCTCTGTATTCCGTTCCTTGTGAAAGTTTCCATCAAAGGGAGCTTTGGACTTTATGTTCCGTGAAGGTTTAACGATTTCACGTGAATATTTTATAACCTGAAATAAGATCAATGAAACTAACTGATCTCGAAGCGTACGGAGCGTACGATTATAGACTCTTTATTGACTGAGTTTAGCAGACTCTTTATTGCCTTGTGTTAAGTAGACTATTTATTAGCTGTAAGTTTAGCAGCCTGTTTATTGTCTAAATTATTATTCATTTAATGTATTGTATAAAAAAACCATTTGTTTGATTCTATATAATGTATGTACATTTTAATTATTCTATGTCAATGGCTATTTCGTTATAGTTATATTTTCAAGGCTATAGGTTTGCATTTTCAAGGCTTATATGAAACCTGTAGGTACTCTCAGAGTCTTAATAATTTCCTTGAAGGATGAAATAGCAAGAATAAGATGGATTTTTTTCCAGCATCATTCCATTAAATCTTTGGTAAACCTAGTTCTTCTTTAATCTTGAGGTCACTTAGTGTAAAGTTTCTTTACATGTAGCAAATCTCCCATGCAAAGCCAAGTTCAAGTTTATACATATCATTTTTAACACTGATAATTTACTGCTGCGTCTAATTTAACGAAGATACTTCTCAATTATAAAAAGTAATGATACGTGAATGTTTTAGAACTTAACTTGTAACTTAAAAACGTTGTGGTCAGTCCCGATCCAGAATCTAATTTAAAAAAAAAAACAAAAAGTGGAAATAATTCAATTATTTAAGGTCTATTAGGTACCTATATCAATACTATAGTAGATAATTTAAGAGTAAATATTTTAACTTCGTTTACTAATTTTTGGTTCGTTCTAAAGGAAATATATTTATGACAAAATTTTGTAAATTAGTTTAACATTTTTTGACATTTACTTCAATTGACGCGCGACTTTGCATGAAAAAACCGGGCGAAAAGGTCACGAAAAATTACAAAGTAGGTACATTTTAACAGGAAACATCGCGAAAATTATACGAAAAAGAAATGTGCTAATTCATTTTTCGCCTCTTGATATTAAAAGTATTATTTCAAATAAAAAAAACGTAGGGATATAGAATTGAGAATTTTAAGCACATATACTCGCCTCACGTATCTCGCAGCAAACTCCTTTGGCGGAAAACCCAATTATCTCAAATCCAATATTTCATCACTGAAATTTTTTCCCGACTTCTCAGAGAGTATCCACACTGACAACCGCCGTACTCTTGCTACTTAACGATTCAAGAAACGGAATCAGCAGTGAAAATTTTCACTTATATTAGAAACCGACGAGGTGTGTTTTCTTTTCGAAAATAAAAAAAAACGCAATCTCTAGATATCGACCTGGTGGGTGATTGCGTATTTCGATAACCCCGTGTGGAAAGAAGATGACATTTGAAATTAATATAGGTTTAAGATGTATTAATATTATTACTAGTTGCATGTAACACATGAAATCCAACTGTTGAAGGCGAAAATATGTTTAGTTGAAGAATACGTGCCAAACTTTAAACACATAAACACAAATTAATAAATATTTTAATAAATTTGTTTTCTATATAAAACATGTAGGTATGTATGTCAGGATAGGATACTATGGAGGTCAGTCTTTTTTTCCTACCCAGAATATGAAAACAGCATGATGGTATGTATGGATGTTTGGAGATTAATTTTACAACAAACTAATTTCGTGTAAATGCAGGAAATATTGTTGGTAGTGAGGAGTACAGCGTTGGCCACAACCCAATCGTTTTTTTTTTGTCAGTGTATTATCCTAAATATGGTGGAGTTGATAATACAGAACATCGAACATCTGTAGCATCATTATTTTTTTTTAAATACGCTCTGAAATCATAAATATTTAAACGTAACATAATATTTACGGAAAAAGCTCGCGTACTTCATTTTTTTTAGACTCAATGAATATTTATTTTGTGAATCCCCCATATCCCAAATTCTTTACATCTTGCCCTATATCTTTGCTTTTATTAATTTTGTATAAGAATTTCTGACGTGTACTGAATAATGAAGAAACAATATTCCCTCCATTCTTATTTCACCATATTCCAAAGGAGAAAAAAAAGAATAAATTCAACGGTGGTATAGGACCAATTCATCATTGAATCGGTTAAACAAAGAACTTGCCAGTCATGATAAATCAAAATTTATATAGAAGCGAATATTCGATATGAATATCTCAGTTAAACGTCTCAGTAAAGTCTTTTGGGAATGAATTGAATCAAATGCTTACCTCTAACAAATTATTTTTAAAGAATGAATTTTTTTTTGGCGCTTCTTAAATAGGAGAAATACATAATCAAAACTTAATGTTGGTAGTATATATTGTACGTATTGTTTTATAAATGAAAAGCACCATTTACCATCTGAATAACCATTTTTAGGACATTTGCGTTCCTTGCAATTATTTTTCTTTTCTGCAGTACGAAAACTTTATTAAGACATTATTTAACTTTTGTTTTATACGCACCTAATACCAAGTTGCTAGATTCAGAGGATGTAGATAATAATCGTCTTAGCAATTCAAATTGAAAACACAGTGAAAAACTGTACCATCACCGGGAATCGTAGGTACTTACCTAAGATTCGGGATTCCGATATCAGACAAATTGTGTCACAAAATTTGCAATTAGGTAGATAATATATATTATATGTTAGGTATAACTAAATATGCAAATTATACTATATTAAATACGAAAAAACCATTTAAATATGACCGCCGTGGCACAGTTGTTAAGCCATTCGGTTTCTGTGCGGGCGTCCTGGTTTCGATTTCCAGCAGAGGAGAAATTTATTTAAATTCATTTCTCACGCAAATATTGCTTCTCTGGGCTGGAAACACTGGTCAGTTGGAAGAAATTGCCATACGGCAATAAACTCGCCACTTGCGCAGGGTGCAAGGAAGTGTTTATTATTATTATTATTAAATACACTGCATCTATCTCCCTCCGGCACATTTCTTGATGTCATCAGACCACCTTGCCTGGGGTCTGCCGACACATCTTCGGCTTGCTTTCGGTTGCCATTCTATGATCTTTTTGGTCCATCGTAAATCCTGGCATCTGGCAATATGCCCAGCCCAGCTCCATTTAAAACCAGCGACCCTTTCCGCTACATCGGCTACTTTGGTTCTTTCTCTTATCATGACATTCTGAATTCTGTCCCTTATTGAAATAACAATCAACTTTCTCTCCATAGCCCTCTGTGCCACTAACAGCTTGTGCATTATTCGTTTTGTTAGGACCGATGTTTCCATTCCATAAGTAAGCACTGGGAGAATACATACATCGAATAGCTTCCTTTTCAAATAATGGGAATATTTATGTAAACTTGCAGGTACATATATTATTCTCTCTCTGGCACTTATGTAAACACAAACTCTCACACATATACCTTACCTCACACATACATGCATACTTATTATTATTTATTAGGAGTGGGTCCAACACGCCCCTGCACCGCGACCATAGGTTGATCTATTGTGCCTCCCTTAGGGGGATGTCACTTCAACAGCAATCCGGTCTTGAATAAAGTCCCATATTTTGCAGATTGATATGCCTCCCAGATCTTGGGGTCTTAGTATAAAGGCTCCCAGGTGTCTGTGTCTGGATTCCATTACAGCTGGACACTCGCATATCACATGAGATGCTGTTTTTTCCTCTTGTTGACACTTTCTATAATTTGGTTCATCAATCGATCCCCATTATGTAATGGTGTCTTTTTAGATGACAATGCCCAGTAAATAGACCAGTCATCGTTCTTAGTTGCTCTCTGCTGAGACTCAGCAGCTTTCTTGTCATCTTTTTGGAGGGCCCTTCTATGAATTCTTTCGCCTGCCGTTAGCTTCGCAGAACTGTCTGTGTTTGACTGTTATCCAGTCTTTGACCGATCTTTTAAATATAAATCGTTTCCATAGCTTCAAGTATGTAAACACATCAAATTTTATTGTTAATACTGAGGAAATTATTTGATTACATTAAGTTAATTTTTTACAAAATACATCTGCATAAAAAATTGTAATTAAACTGTAAATTTCCTGAAAGCAAATAGAAATAAATAAACATCGCAAATATCAAAAAGCTTCTAAGCTTTTAAAAACGTTGTACTAATGAGGTGATTTGGTAATTTTAGTTGTTGTCAGTTTCATAAAGCTTTTCGATGTTAAATTGGTGCGAGAAGGCCTGTAACTTTTCTTGTTTCTTTTAAAAGATTTTAGCATAATGCCTCGGGCTTACGATTTTTTTGTTGTTTTTTGAAACTTTTCGACTCACGACTCCAAACAGAAATTTATTTTCCATCTCAAAGGTATGAAGATGAGTTTTTTGTTTGAATTCCCATAATAGCTATTCTGGAATGAGATCTTCTTATTTAAATTTCCACGTAAAAATTATGTTTGGCATATTTATTTATTTATTTATTTTATTTACGGCGTTTGCCATTTACATAAAGTTTTCACAAAATATACAAAATGTAGTACATATTAATGTGTTAAAATATATATAATGACAATTAATGTCAATTGAAAATAAAAATACGTTTTCGTTGCTCTATATGTCGAGAAACGACATTTTACGTTTTTCTTTTCACAATCTAATCTTTACAATCTTAATGTCAAAATATTATATCAAACAAAAGATAAGGTATTTAAATATGGAATGATGAAATGTTGAAAAATGAACTATGAATTATGTGATTAGGTACTTAATATAAAAATATCAAAATACAATAAGTAAACTTTACATCTCCCCTCCCAAAGAAGAAATTTTTCACCAAAATTTTCTAATTATACGTAGATACTTTTTTTTTCTTTTTTTTTGTTTTTATGTAGGTATTGTTTTTTATCAAGTAACTTTGCTCTTCTATTTCCCTTTTGCCTTCGATTGAACATCTGCAAGGTCTTTTACTGCAGTATTTGTCCATGAGTAGATCAATCCGTGCTTCATATTGGCTAACTGTGCCAATGTCGTACTTATCTTTTGCAAAGGTTGATTTGTAAGTGTCTATCAATTTGTATATTTCTGATTTTTGTTGAATATTTGAATTATTCATATTTATTTTGAAATCTTCTTTTTTTACATGTTCATTAAAATTTATTGAGCATGATTTTTTTTTATCATCTTCCTTGATGATAAAAAAAAAGATTTTTTTTATAGGATATTTTTCTTCTTTTATTTTTATTTCTTCTCTGTTTTGAGTGATTCTCAAATTCTCATCTTGAACCAGTCTAAATTGTTTTATGATATCCAGTCCTATAAGAAAATCATATTTAAATTCTTCTCCATCAATTATATAAACATTGGCGGTTTTTTCAATATCAAAAATTTTGATTTTAATAGCTGTCAAACCAACTGTCTTTTTAACACCATTAATTGTTATTAAATTATCACATTTTGAATCATTCTCTCTTTCTCCATTTAGTCTTATTAATTTGGAATTAATCACAGAAACATTTGAGCCAGAATCATATATTCCAAATGTTTCTAGTTGTGAATTTAATAATAGTTTGACTTGGATTAA
This sequence comes from Molanna angustata, assembly GCA_963576475.1. Taxonomy (NCBI): domain Eukaryota; kingdom Metazoa; phylum Arthropoda; class Insecta; order Trichoptera; family Molannidae; genus Molanna; species Molanna angustata. The sequence continues at coordinate 13,910,327 of OY754976.1, read as the reverse complement.
TGGTGTTATTATTCGTTTTTTTGTATCATTATTATTGAGTTCAACATCAATGACTGAATTGTTTATTGTTTTATTTTCGTTCTTCTTGTATGATTGATGATTATTTTCTTCTATCTGTTTGAACCAACACTTTTCTACTGGATGGAACCGAATACCTTTGTTTAAATTTTCACAAGTTTTACATGGTTTTATTTTATCATTCTTTCCTTTATAATCATAAGTATTTATTATATTTTTGCTAAAATTCTTTTTGTTCGCTACATATTCATGTTTTCCGATTTCATTGTAGAGGCTCGCAGTTGATCTTACCCTTTCTTTATCAATTTTATCCATAATATAATCAGGTAATCCCATTATAATAAGATTTATCATAGTTTGGTTGTCAATATGCTTGTTGATCTCTAGTAATAGTCTCTCCTTTTTTGTGGCATATTCCAATAATGATCCTGCTTGAAATTTATAAGTAAAAGCATATTTCACTTGGGACCAACCTTTATTTCCATATGTTTCACAAAAGTTGTCTTTCCATAGTACCCATTCAGAATTCACCGTCAATTTTATTAACATACTGCTATACCAATCTTGACATGGTTTTTCTAATAGATATTTTAAAATCTCAATTTTTTCTTCATCCTGTTGGATCTCAAATCTTTCACATTCACTTTCAAATTCTCTTATCCATTGGTCAGCATTTGATGTTTTATTTGAGAATTTTTCCATAAAAAATCTTTCCGCAGTTTTTCCTATATTTTTTTTTCCTTGTACATCGCTTCTAGAGTTCATTTGCGAATGTATTTGCACCGCTGTAATTTCCTCTAGAAATTGATCACCAAACTGTACGTTTTCACATTCATCTAGATATGTTTTCCTAATATCTGTAGTTAACGTAATCCATATTGATCTTGTTTGGTTTATTTTTTTAAGTGATTTTTTTACTTTTCTAAACACATCAGAGGAAAATATATCCGTGTGTTTACTTACATGCTTTGACTCATTAGGGACCTCGAAAACACATCCTTCTGGAGTCTCGATTGAAGTTATGCATATATTGTTTTTTTTTTCGTCCGCTGATCCCAATACGACGAATTTAAATTTTAATTTTTCCATTTCACTTTATAGTTAACAAAAATGTCGTTTTATAATGACAATTTATGTCAATTGAAAATAAAAATACGTTTTCGTTGCTCTATATGTCGAGAAACGACATTTTACGTTTTTATTTTCACAATCTAATCTTTACAATCTTAATGTCAAAATATTATATCAAAAAAAAGATAAGGTATTTAAATATGGAATGATGAAATGTTGAAAAATGAACTATGAATTATGTGATTAGGTACTTAATATAAAAATATCAAAATACAATAAGTAAACTTTACATATATATAAAAAAAACATACCCAATCTATCAACAATGAAAATGAAAATAAAAGCAAAAAGAAATATAAAGAAAAACGAGATCAGTCTATAACTTATACAAAATAAAAAAATACATATAAAAAACATTCAAAGAAAATTTTAATTAAGATTAAATATTATGAAAAATATTTAGAGTACAATATGTTCTTCACGTGCATTATAGTATTGTTGTTTTATAAAAGTAGTTAATGATACCAAAAACATCTAAATATAATCTTTAAAATCACATGAAAATCTGCCTTGTACAAATTTAACAGAAAGTTAATACTACACTTGTTTTGTCCTTGTTTTTTTTTCAAAATATACATCATCATATATTACTTAAATTAAGGGTTAATGCTTGTACTATAGGTGAACGAAATCGGTCGTGGTAGGATTCGAACTCGCGACTACTGGATTACTAACCCAGCACGCTAGCCGCTCTGCCACCACCCATCTAATACCAGTCATTTTGTTTTTATTTATGTTTTTTTTCTCTTGTTTGATAAAATAGTTCATCGTACGTTATCAAAAATCCTGAATGCTATGGGATATTTGTAAATTTATTGAGGTACCTATGTTTACTAAGTATAAAAATTTAATAAAATTGTGTGTCCTCTGTGTAGTCAAAATATTGAATCTGTTCAGTTGACTTCACAATGATATATTACTTATGCTTTTTTTTTATTTTTCCTTTGTTTGATAAAAAAAGTTCTTCGTTCGTTCTCAAAAATCGCCAATAATGCTTTGAGATATTTGTTAATTTTTTAAGGTATGTTAATTAAGTATATCAATTTAATAAAATTGTCTGTCCTCTGTGTAGTCAAAATATTGAATTAGTTCAGTTGACTTCAAATTGATATATTACTTATGCTTTTTTTATTTTTCCCTTGTTTGATAAAAAAGTTCTTCGTTCGTTATCAAAAATCCTCGCTGCGTTAGGATATTTGTAAATATATTTATGTAGGTATATTAGTAAAGAGCGCAGAATAAATAATACTTAATAATTTGTCATGACAGAAAATTAATTAAATGAAAAAGAAAATCGTTCAAATTATGCATCATTTTGGCTCTGGGGAGAAAGTCTAGTCAGCAGGCGGAATCAAAACCATCCCACATGGATTACCCATATCATGGTAATTATTTTATGGAGTTTTATAACATCTTAATATATTAAACAACTACATAAGATAATAATTATATCCATCATGGGTAAACATGGATGATTTGATTTCGCCCGTTGACCAAACTTGCACCCCTAATAAGATGTGCGAAAAAAAATTTGTAGGTGCAAATATGGTTCACTAATAATTCAATATTCCAGGTAGGTATATTGTTAATGCCTTTTTCGCATTTTTTTAAATAATTTTAATTCTGCTTGTTGTCTTCCTGGGGGACAAGTCTGGTCAATCGTCGAAATCAAAACCCTCACGATTACCCATATCATGGATATAACTATCATACGGAGTTCTATAATATTCATACATATTATAAAACTTCATATGATAATTATATCAATGATATTTATTTATTTTATAATTTATTTGTATCTACGGCCAGAAGCTTTTTACAATTATACATAAATAAATAAAGCAGTTACACAATATCAAAAAAAAATAATAATAAAAAACAATAATTGTATAAAAAACAAAAAATAAAAAATCACAACAAAAAGGCGATAAAAAAGAAAAAGAAAAAAATCGTAAATATATAGTTAATTAAAAAAAATATATGAAAAATTGTCAATGTTAGTAAAGAACGAAACATTATGCATTATGCATGCGGTAGCGGTAGCGGGGTGTAGGGCTCTAAGCATGATATGGGTAAACATGGATGTTTTTGAATTCACCCGTTGGCCAGACTTGCCCACCAATTTGCATAAAATACGCGTAATAATTTTTGACAAATTTTATAAGTTTACCTAGTCTTAATATACGTACCGATAGTAAGTTTTTCAAATGACTTAAGGTATGTACCATTTCTTTCCTGGTAGGATTATTAATCTATTAGAAGAGGTACGAGAGATCACATGGAAGCAATTTTAAGTTAAGAGGAAGAATAATAATAAGTAATTATTTCTTCTATTTCTATATTAGGTCCCGCCATTTGTTCTAGCGGATGGGATGGCTTAATCCCTCGTAATTAGTTTAAGTCGGCCCCGAGTTAAACAGATGTACGGCATAATCTTAGTTTAATATTATCTTCTACATTCTACTCGCTACACTGTAAATCCTCCGTTTCCTTTGAACTTTACTTGGAATTTCTTTTAACTTTTTTTTTTGATTCATTCGGAATCCACTCACTTAAGTTTAGTTTAAGAGCGGAGTTAAAACTTCATCTAGACTATTAGTTAATTGTGGACCCAAATTAACCAAAAAATATTTATGTATTAAAAATCTTGATTAGAGAGTGATATAGACAAATAACGTTCGGAAAAGGGGAAGGATTTCACAAATACCTACTATATTAAAAAAATAATTATAATAATATTTCTGACGCAGTTCAGGGATGACATCTGTGCGAGACACTGTCACCTCATTTATAAAGACAGTTGCTTTCATTGTTTACAATAAAAACAATTTCTCAATAGATGGCGTTTCAAGAAGGTTTATTCATTACTTCATAGATTGCAATAGTAATAATGCATTATTTTCAAATGAATTATTACACATTATTCAAATATAATATAGAACTTTCAAAAATTACATTTATAAGGGAACTCAATAAGAAGGCATAATTGGTGAAAGTTGCGCAAGCGCATAAAGTGATCACGTAAACCAGCCGATAACAGGTCGTAAGCCCTGTAGGTGCCTTGACTTCCTGGTTCTTCTATTATATCCCAACTTCATCTCTACTGAGATATTAAATGTTTGTCAATAAAAATACTACGAAACAAAACACCTTTTTTGAGTTATTTGCCGATTACTATAACAACCAAATAATATTTTAATATTTATGAAATATTATTTGAAAATAATAATATTTAAAATTTTTATCTAAAAATAATATAAATATTTTGAAAATAATAATATTCAATATTTAGTTTTAAATATTTTAAATATTTATTCAATATTTAGTAATAAAAACTAAAAATTATCAAAAATATATAATAAAAGACATAAATGTAGCTGATGATAGTTGTAGGAAATGTTTGGCTTTTCCGGAAACAATCGATCATATAATATCGGGCTGTTCTTTTCTCGCGCAATCAGAATATAAATTTAGACATAACCAAATAGCAAAAATAATACATCAAAATTTAGCTATTAAATATAAATTAATTGTCGCGATAAACATAAAACCATATTATGAATATGATCCGATTTCATTTCGCTTTATTATGATAAAACAATATTAACTGACCGGTCAATTCAACATAACAGACCCGATTTAATAATACATGATAAAATTAAAAAATAACATATATTTGCGACGTGGCTATTCCAAATTCTAGTAATATTATAAAAACTTTTGATGAAAAAATTAGAAAATACACCGCTTTAGGTAACGAGATTAAAAGACTTTGGCATTCTCGTAAAATAATAATATTACCGTTCATTATTTCAGCCACTGGCATTATTCCAAAATCGTTAATCCGTTATTTAGAAATTATAGATTTATCGAAAAATTTAATAATAAAAATGCAAAAAACGGTAATTATGAATACATGTAGAATCGTTAAAGATTTTTTAAACGTTAATATTCGGGAATCAGTAGGGTTGTTAGGTAGTATAGAGACCTCCTCAGAGCCTAATCCTTTGATATGTTAAGTATCTGGATGGGTGAACTATTCCCAATTGAAAGCTTGATGATGCGTTTGTTGCATTTTATTTTGCTCTTTTAAATAATTTACAATTTACGCATTGATCTGCTAATTCTTTTGAGGAAGTGTACATATAATGGTATCTAATAATGATAATTGAGTGTTATTATTTGTAGTACTTAATTGTTATTAATATCATTAGTAAATCGGCCAACGCCGTAAATAAAAAAATATATATATAAAAATAATATTATTTTTTTAACTCTTAATATTTTTCGTATAGCATTTTAGAGTTCATATTTCCATCAATCATTTGATATCGTGGCAAAGGTGTTTACTATTATTGTATAAGTAAACCGAGAAAAAAAAATTAAAAATATAAGAGTCCGAAATAAAGAATACGCCATTTTTATTGAGTGTAACAGAGAATCATTCACCAATGATAAGCTCCGTAAAGTGTCATACTTCGGCCATATTCTGAGAGGTGAAAAATATGTATACAGCTTGCCATGAAGGGGAAGATTGAGGGTCGTAGTGGGGTCGGAAGAAAGCGGCTTTCCTAGCTTGGAAACATCCGGGAATGGACCGGTAAAAGGACTGCAGTGGAGGTGTTTCGCACTGCCCAGGATAGGGAGGCTTTCTCTAAGGTGGTCGTCAACGTCGGGGAGACCTGACTTGACACAAGAAGAAGAAGTAAGATATATACGATGTATAATCCAATTTCAATTGTTACTAATGAAATTAGCATGAGGTCAATCCAATGACATATAATATTATATCAATGGGTCAAACCACACGTTAGTATCATTAATTTAGAGAGAACTCGGTAATTGAACATAAAAGACAGTTTTTTATTTTGGTGACAGGAAAATTATTCGAAAAACAATTATTCGAATGCTCAATTTTACGAAAATCAATTTTACGAATGGCAATTATTCGAATCACATTTTTTCGAAAAACAATTTTCCGAACACACAATTATCAGAAATTACAATTGTTCGAATTTTTATGACGTCATGTTGGTAGCATTGTGAGAGGAAGAAATCATAGATTTTTATTATAATATACTAGATGTCGTAGTTAGCAAATATTGTATTAATCGAAGTGAGGCATTTTTCCGGGGGATTTTTGACGTTTTAGTACATCGTTTTTCCATAGAGAATAACGACTAATGTGAATTGTTTTCGGATTTATTTGTCGTAAAAAACACTTTGTATATTTAGATTTAGAGAAAAGTTATTAAGGGTGTGTTGAAATGTAAGGAAAATTGAAATATGTTGCCAAGCAAAACGTCAAATGCGCGATATTCCATGACTCACTTTTTGCACGGAGTACTACATCTACATAGTATATTATGTATAATAAAAATCTATGGAATAAACAACATGGCGACGCACCGCGCTGTCAAACATCAGTTATTAAAAATGTGCAAACATTCGTACCTACCCAACAATAATACAACAAATAATGATAGTCTTCATCGAATATATTTTACTGATAACAAATATGTCAAAGGAGGCAACATAATGACACAAAAATATATTAAATTCGGTCAATTGGTTTTCCAACAAATGTAAGTTCGAATAATTTGCTTTCGGACAATTGTCATTCTGATAACTGTTTTTCGAAAAATTGTTATTCGTACAATTGTGCATTCGAACAATTGTGTTTCGAAGAATTTTCATGTAATCTTTTATTTTAACTATATAGTTTTTCATTTTAACTATACCTATATAATATGTAAAAAAAATCTATATTAAACTATTTCCGCTTACGTCAAACGCTCAAAATGCCCATACATTCCCTGAAATTGTTTTTTTAATATCGTTTCAAAAATGAATACAATTACTAAAGTTGGCTCTATGAAAATGCACTTGGGGTTTGTATTTTTCTTTTTTTTAGAAAAGTAATGTCTTCACTTATGACTTCACGTTGCTTTGGCTGGTTGAAAGGAATTGTCTTATGGCAATAAACCCACCGTTGTACACATTATTGTTAATGAATTAAATAAATAAGTAAATATGTACTAAGTTATGATGTGAAGAGTTTAGCGTTGGCTATAGTCTATTCAAAAAGGACTTGCATTTATCTTCAATTTTCTTAATTTTACTTGAATGCAAACTTAATAAGTTTTATTCCTTTTCTGAAGATTTTTCCTCATCTACCAGTCCATAGCAACTACAACTGCTCCGTCTAATAAAAGCCACAATTAAAGATATTAGTAGACCTCAAATTTGAAATTGGGGAACGCTTCTGGAGGCTATTTGTTCCGAAACCATCTGTTTCTGGCTAGACAATACCCACATGGAATGTTTCTGAAAACTTTGTTCATTCCAAACCGCTGAGAAGATGTCTTCGTTAAATGATCGCCATTTTATAATTACTCTATTAAAAGCCGTGGTTAAGAGAACTCAAGAAAATTAGGTATGTATATAAAGACAGACCGCGATACACGCATTACATTAGATTTTAATTTAACGACATATAATATGTAGTTCACAAAATATAGATAATAATAAATACGGCAAAAGAACGTTAGAATATAATGTACCTAAATTGCTTCATATGATACCGGCATCTATTAAGAGAATGGTAAAGCAAAAACAATTTAAAAAGACTTGTCAAGGAATGACTATTGAGGTGTGGCTTTATATATAATTAACAGATCACGCACAATGTTTATTATTTCTTTATTTCATTTATAGAATAATAAATAGATAAGTTTTGTAACATAGGAAGGAGTATATGTTTTGGAAATCATCTATGTGTGTGTGTTTTGTTTTTCCTGTAAAGTTGTTTGTTATTATTAGAGTATACATAGATATTGTATTGATAACACGCCGACAAGTCTAAATATTAGACTTGGCGTGACTCAGAAAATATATTTTTTTGTAACATTTTATGCTTTCATTATTTTTTAATAAAAAAATGTGCATTATAATAGCTTAAATGCTTTTTAAATTGGCAGTATCTTTCGTAGAGAGACAAAGTAGAAAATTTCCAGTAGAGAATCAGGATATCGGAAGCCTAGAATAATTGAGACTTGTTTTCTACAGAAGTGCGATGTATTTTTTTTAGTTCTGACGCATCATCAACATTGCATTTCATTAATTTCCAAAATCAAAACAGAACGATTGATATTTGTTACAGAATGAGAAAATTTGTAGCTCATTCTTCCCCTGATCTGACAACATGTCCAATCCAGGCTAATCTTCTGGACCTGATTTCGCTGGTGATCAAAGGCTGTCCTGTCAATGCACGAATTACCTCATTGCTTTGTGGTCTCCAGGTACCTGCCGCAATTCCTGGTCTTGGGCCAAGATTTGGGAAGACCAAAGCAGAGATTGATGGACAATGTTACCTGAGATCTGAACATGCTGAATGCTTGTGATGACTGGGAGTCCACTGCAGCTGACAGGAAGGCTTGGAAAGCTATTGTTCAGGAGGCTATAGCTCTACCGGAGTTGTATGGCCATCGGAAGTAAGTAAGTAATGCGAAAATATAACCTCAAATCAAAGTAAATTGTTCAAATCTTTATAAAATGAACACTTATTTTAAAAAGTGTGATGATAATTCATAGTTCAGCAATGAGGCTCACAACCCATTCAGGAGGTTGCCGTTTAAGGTATGTAAGACGAGACTGGTATGCAGTGATACCCGCACACCTGTCGCTGGTAACCCCATATGCCGTGATAGAACCCCATATATGTATGAATGTCCAGTGTCACTTATGTTTACCGTTCCGCCCCACTTCTTTCTAAAATTGACTCCTCCCACAACTTTAAACCTAACAACAGTCTATATTTTATTTTTAATTTTTAGTACGTAAGTCTTCCTGACGAAGAAAACATTTAAAGTTTTTGAAACCGGTAGAAGTTAGTACTCATAGTTAAGTGGTGTAAACTACGTTAAGTGTATATTATAAACAAAATAAATGTTTTTATTATTTTTGGGAAATAGCACAAGATTACATACATAGGTACATAAAAAAACAGGAATTCCCCTAAAACATTTGCCTCTGCATGTATTTAAATGAAGGTAATTTCATTACCTACAAGAAATGAAAATACTTTCCCTTATTATGAAACAACGTTCATAGGATTGTGCAAAAAATATATTAAACTATGACAAAAATTACCACGTCATTTAAATAAAAATTGTCAATTTACTCGACTTTTTTTTAAATTGACATAAGTACGTAAAATGACATTAATTAACATCGCACGGATCCCTTCACATTCAGTAAATATTTTTATGTCGATGGCTTTTAGCAAATGCGATCTTCAAAAGAGGAAAATTTTTTTGTCAAGCGTTCGCGTATTCATCCATTTGCCTGGTAGGTACTTACAAAGCACAAATTTCGGACAGTTTACCGTAGAAACTTTATTACTTAGGTACTTATTAAACAATGTGTGCAACTAATTTTTTTTTAAGTTGGTTTCTGATTGGTTAATTCGATGAGGAAGAGAAGAGTCAGAGAGAAACTTGAAGTTTGTTCTTAGATAATGCCGATCGGCGTGGCACATTTAGTAAGCCGTTTGGCTTCTGTGAGTCCTGGGTTCGATCCCCAGTAGAAGAAAAATTTATTTCAATTCATTTCTTACGTAAATATTGCTTCTCTGGGCTGGAATCACTGGTTGGCATATCCTGATTAATGAGAACGCGCCTTAACAAAGTCCTGTTAAGTCATTTACTCTATTTATTTATTTATTTAATATTGCTTCTCGGGCAACTAACAGGTACTATGTTAAATATTAATTTGACACGCACCCAATAACAAGTTGCCACATTCTGGAGACTTACGATATTAATCGTCTCACAGATCCAAACTGAAAACAAATCCCGGGATTCGAACCCGGGACCTTTGGATCAGCAGTCAGATACCCAACCAACTGAGCCACGAAGGCCGATTCAAGATTCCGAGATCAGCGTAGGTAAATCGCGAGGAAATTTTTATTTATTTATTTAGGTTAAATTTAGACAAAAAAAAGCGTTAAGACATAGTACAATACAATAGTAACATCAAGTATTAAGGCCTATTACATTTTGTCGTTGTGATTAATATAAAATAATACAATAAGTGAGAATTATATAAGAAATGAATAAATACGCGATTTAAGTAGTAAATTTTTTATTGGTTTTGTCTAATTCCTTCAAAGAATAATCTCTGTGATTCAGACGATGTTGTAAAATGTATTTCTGATCAAACACTTGATTTTATAAAAATATGACTATGCTATCAAATATAATTATAATGTACCTACATATATTTTAGGGATGAATTTTCAGCGGCGTCACTTCCCATATTTTCTCATACTATTCCAGGACTTGTTCAAATTCATGACACACATTTAGCCATCATAATATAAGAAGTACTGCATTAGTGTTATATGTATATTGCCATAGACGAATCCAAAAGATAAGCTACCAACAAACATGTATATGACTCTAGATGCATATTATTCTTTTTAAGAAATACAATACTCTATAAATAATGTATGTAGGTATATAATATGAACGTTACTCGTGGACAATATATGAAAACGTGATGCTTGTGTGGCATGAAGAAGTTTTTCAACTCATGTGGAATATGGTTTGATATAATGGAGAATCTATTACATTTTCGGAGATAATAATAATCGTTTTTAAATGATTTTATTGTATACCTTATTGTAGAACAACAATGGCACAGCATCAGTTTGCTTTTAGAGCACCGACTGCATTTAATCGGCTTCCTGTGGAACTTAAAGCTTTAGAAAATAAAAATAGGTTTAAGACAGATATTACTGCACGATTACTGGATAAGACCATAGATACATTCTATTTACTTACTTGAGTTTTTGCAAGCTGACGTGTGGCGTGTGACGAAGGGTACACTGAGACTGAGATTTAGATTTAAATTCACTAAGGAAATAATTGTTTGCATGTTTTTGGGATTTACTTAGTTCATTTTTAAATATTTTGATATAATTTTATTGTATGAATATGTGTATGTTTATGTATATATATATGTAAACATACACATATATTTTATATGTATGTTTGTATTGTATTCATAATTTTAGGCGATGGAATTTATATTGTATTTATATTGTAAGGCTATTTATATTGTATTCATTTAGAAATGGCCATCATATTTTTATCATTCTTTCCATCATCTTTTCTTTTTAATAAATTTATATTATTGTAGCCATTATATTTTATACTATTTTAACAATCATTTTAGTTATCTTTTTAATATTTTATGTAATTTTATTGTGTTAATATGTGTATGTTTGTATTGTATTCATAATTTTATACGAAAGAAATAGCCATCATGTTTTTATCATTTTTTCAATATTTTTTCAATATTTTTTTTTTTGTTGGAGATCATCTAAATTTTTTTTTTTTTTTTTAATATGTTTATATAATTGTAAAAAAGCCATTATATTTTATAGTATTTTAGTATATTTTTTTCTTAAATATTTTTATACAATTGTATTGTGTTAATATGTGTATGCTTATACTGTATTCATAATTTAATGCGAAAGAAATAGCCATCAAGACACAGGCTTTGCCTAGTTTGATGGTGATTAAAACACCTTAATGACACTGCTTTCTGCATCACTGTATAATATAATATGTATTTGTTAATAATAATACGAATTATAAGTGTATCAATATTTGTCAGACATGAATAAATAAATAAATAAATAAATAAGTTTTACGGAAACATAAATCAATAATGTGACGGACTTATTGTCTTAGAGCAATTTCTTCCAGTCAATCACGAATATAGTGTTCATAATAAAAAAATGCAGCGAAATACTATTGTAGATAATATTAATTATTATTTAAAAATAACATTAATTAGTGGTATTGATTTAAGGCAACACTGTGTATCCGGAGATGAGATTGAAGAGAGGTGGAGGTAGGAATTTAGGAAGGGAATAAAGGAATAAATGGTGGCAGTCAATCTTACAAAAAACTGTGCTTTTAGCCTTCTTTATAAAACGGATATTGTAGGGGCTTCTTGTAGGGGGAAATGACAGTTGCCAGTCACGTGACAACTGTCACTTCCATATATTGAGTTAACTTTTCTTGTTTCTTTTCTTGAGCTAAATGACACGTTGTCTAGGGGGGCTGATTCCATAGGAGGGCATATTCAATAATTATTACAGACAGATTTTCATGCACATAACCTGCATTATTTTTTTTGTCATTATTATGAAGACTGAATTATGTGGTGGACCAAATACACCTCATTCTACGCAGGCGACAGCGCAAACAATATGATGTACAAAAATCGTCGCTAGAGTCCACGCAAGGATCCCCGCCATTCGTTCTTCTTATTTTATGTATGTTTTATTTTATTTATTTTTATTTTATTTTTATTTTTTTCAAATTGAAGCTAACAATGTACAAAGAATAGTATTATATGTATAAAAATATCAAATATAACAATTATCATCTCCATACATCAATTATTAGCTTACAATACTATCATAATTTATTACAAAATACAGTCATATATTCAAGATACAAAATCATATGTGTGTGTGAGGGTGTGTATGTGTGATGGTGTGTGTGTGTGTGTGTGTGTAAGTGATAATTTTATGAAATTCCTGTTTTTAATTTTTGAGCGAGTTTATGTTTTGTGTCACTGAATAGGTCTATGTCAAGGGACTTCTCATATTTTATGTATGTGTTTATAATTCTGTTTATAGTTGAGTTTTTCGCGGCATTAGTTTTGTATAATTTAGGTCGGAAGAGAGTTGTATGTCTGGAGCGTCTCAATGGTACGTTAAAGTCAATACTCGATAAAAGTTCCGGGCAGTCAATAATATTTTTTTTAATATGTCCACGTAGAGGACGCCAGCTATTAGGATTTGGGTACATTTTACTCTTCCGAAGAAGCGCACTACGTAGCGTTGGGAGGGGTTCTAGAAAAGAGTTTATTAATTCGGATTCTAAAAAGACCCGGGTTGTACGAAGGCGGAAACACAGAATTCGGAAGATCGTTCCATAGTCGGGCTGCTGTATTAATAAAGGAGTTCGAGAAGCGACTTGTTCGTATATGTTGAAGGTCCACTGTGAATGGGTGCTGCGATTGAGTGAAGCGAGTGACTCTGTTGCGAGTGGGTGGAGGAGGGACCAAAGATGCAAGTTCTTCTGAGCGATTCCCGTGGTAGTATCTATAGAACAAACTTAAAATACCGACTCTGCGTCTGTGTTCTAGTGATTGCAATCCATCAGTCAGTGATGGATCATCAATCAGACGTATAGCACGCCTTTGGACAGCGTCGAGGGTATTCAGTAGGTATTGGGGGGCGCCACTCCAGAGGTGACTGCCATATTCAATAATTGAACGTATTTGCGCTTTGTAGAGTATACAGATCTGGGTCTTAGTAAAATATCTACGCGCTCTATATAGTACGCTCAATTTTTTGGAGGCGAGTTTCACCTTAGCTTTGATGGAGCCCTTGTAGTGTAATTGGTTCGTTATAGATACTCCAAGCAGGTCGATAGAGCTGCTGTTAGGTAGGGTGCTTCCGTTGAAAGACACTTGCAATTCATTGGGGTTTCTCTTCGCAGAAATTTGACAGGCTTGGGTTTTTGAGACGTTAAATGAAACAAGATTACTTTCACCCCAGGTATTGATTAAGTGGAGGTAGCTATTTATTTTTTGATGAAGGTCTTTCCGGGTTTCTGATATTTCACTCTGTTTAGGAGGTTTGTCAAAAGAGAAATTGTCATGGACTGTGCTGTCATCAGCGTTACACTGGATGGGGGCGCGTAAGAGCAAGTCATTGATATGTAGGAGGAATAGGGTTGGAGATAGAATGGACCCTTGAGGGACTCCCGCATTGATGGAATGGGGAGAAGAAGAGCAACCGTCCACTACAGTTATGACTTCGCGATCTTTTAAAAAATTCGCAATCCAAGTACACAGAGACTGGGGTATTCCATAAGAAGGGAGTTTCATTAAGAGACCTTGGTGCCAAACCCGATCGAAAGCTTTAGAGATGTCAAGGGCGACAGTTTGAGCTTCTCCAAAGCGTTCCATAACTCGACCCCAAACGGATGTCACATAGGCGAGTAGGTCGCCACAAGATCGATTTCCACGAAATCCATATTGGCGGTCGCTTAAAATTTTGTTTGCTTCGAGGTATGTGATCAACTTGGTGTTTAGTACCCTTTCCATTATTTTGGAGAGTACAGAAGTAATAGCGATGGGTCGGTAGTTAGATGGGTTGGAGCGATCACCTTTTTTAGGAATTGGGTGGATGACCGCTTTTTTCCAGTCACATGGGACAATACCAGTTTTAAACGAGAGTTTGAAGAGTTTAGTGAGAACTGGGGCTAGTTCGGCGGGGCATTTTTTTAACACAAGAACGTGAATTCCATCTGGTCCATTAGCTTTGTTAACATCCAACCCTCGGATGGCGAGTAAAACCTCAGAGAAGTTAATCCTTACTTCTTTCATTTTTAAACCACAATGTGGAATTGGTTGAGGAGTTTTTCCTCCGTCGTCAAGGGTTGAGTAATCTGCAAATAATTTACCGAGAAGATTAGCTTTGTCGGTGGCAGAGTTAGCAATGGATCCGTCATGGTTCGTTAAAGGTGGAAATGAAGATGTGCAAAAGTTCTGACCTATGGAGGTTGACAATGACCAAAATCTTAGGCTACCGTTAGGGCATGAGGATAGTTTTTGACTTATTGTTCAATATGTTGTAAAGAAATTGTATATCTTGGCATTTACGTCTTGATTCTAGTGACGGTGGAATAGGTGCAACAATACTTCGATATGCCAATCTCTTCAAATATTTACGCAGTATTTTTTCTATATTATTAATGTGCACTCAATATTGCGGGTTCCAAATAACAGAGCCAAACTCCAGTGTACTTCTGACTAGTTAATTAAATAATATTTTAAATGTTTGTGGATTTTTGAAATCTACTTATCCTAAAAATAAAACCTAATTTTTTATAACCTGCTGTTGTAATGTTATCTATATGTTGTCTATAATTTAATTTGCTGTCCAAGAATAATCCCAAATCCCGACACAAAGATTTCTTAACTATGTGTTCATCATTTAATGTGTAATCAAAAGTGTGTTTATTAATTTTTCTAGTGTAAGAAATTGAGAAACTTTTAAGGTGTTCAGTTTAAATAAATTAAATCTACAATAAGCTGCAAGTCGATCCAAATCTTCTTGAAGTTTTGCACAGTCAGATATAGTTTTCACACAATTGTAAATTTTAATGTCGTCTGCAAAGAGTGAATAATTAGTATTAACTCACCTCTCACCTGAGGAAGATAACGGAGGTTATCGAAACATGTCGTGTTTTAAAAAAATATAACTAGTGAAAACAAACAAAGTTCATTAATTTATTTTAGTATTTAAAATATTTCCAATGTCGTTGACATATATATTTAACAGTAGTGGACCCAAGTGGGATCCTTACTGTTTAATATATATGTCAACCGCATTAAATCTCCGACATTCTTCGGTATCATATTTACGATTGAATATTTAAGTAAACATTATGTGTTTAGACAACCGATGTCATATTTGTTAAGAATAAACATACAAACTGTAAGTACAAAGCATACCTACTTCTTTTATTTGATAACTTATCACCCAGTCATACTTTTTGTTGAGGGATTATTATATTAAGAACACGCCTTCAGCACAGAATCAGAATATTTATTTTACAGCATTCAATAATTACAATAAATAACTAATCCCCCAACAATTATATTTTCGTTATTGTGATCCCATATTTTTTCAAATGTTTTTTTAAAGTTAACCAAAAGTTACATTATCAAATGTATAAAACACCAATGATTGTATTTACAGCAAATTAAATAAATTTGGATATATGACTCATTTTGTGATCGTCCAAGGCATTGCTGAAAACCAGGTGCACTGTGGATCTCCACGGGTGTACAGCTGAGCAATAGCCTATTTGCTGTAAAATTGTTCAAAAGATATATAATTGCTTGTTATTTTTATATATGTGCAACAAATAAATTATTAATTATTATTATTATATTATTTAAATGGGCGATGGCAGAGTTGTTAGTGCGCTGGGTTAGTAATCCAGTGGTTGCGAGTTCGAATCCTACCACGACATCTTTTTAAAAAAAGTCGGATTTTGTGTTAAATACTTATGTACTTATTTCTGAATATTTTCTTAGAAGAATATTAATACATACATACCAAGAGAAAGATATCTTATCTTTCAATTTCCCTCGATCACATCATTAGCATATCAATAGGATGCATGTACGTATCTTGTCTTACAAATCTTTTCTCATTTCCAAATAATACATATTTATTTATGTTATATTTTTCTACATTGGTTATTCTGAAACAGTTGAAGTCAAAATAAGTAGTTAAAATCAATATTTTACATTTAAATGTATGGGATTACCAACCAGTAGTAGGTAGTTTTACGAAAATTCGGATTTTAAAAAATAGACGTTCCTACATAATTTTAGTTTATTTAGGGTGTGTACATTTTAAACTGTAAGAGAAAACTTACACTGACAGACATGTTAATTTAAGCCAACAATTGATATTTTTTTCTTGTGTGTGTTAATTTTACAGTACGAGTATAAAAATTATTTTTCTACGTTTCTGGGGGCCTAGTCAACGTGGTAATTTAGCGATAGAAAAGAAACGGAAAGATGAGTTAATGTATAGAAGTGACATTTGTCGCGTAACTGACAAATAATATCACTTCTATATATTGACATTCATTTTCTTTTCCATCCCTGACACTTTGACTAGAGATGATTCTTAAATCCATAAAACAGTAAGTAGGTACGTAGCAAAGTATCTTATTCATTTTTTAGATACAAATTGAATAAAACTAACTCAAAGTAGGTTCAACGCGTATTGATTTTCATCATCAGCAATGGCGCTACAGCCCGGTGTGATCCTTGGCCTCCTCAAAAAACTGCCTCCATCCTGCCCGGTCGACAGCAAGTCTCCTATTTGTCTATTCGTTCGCTCTTGTATCTCCCTTGATGTCGTCCAGCCATCTCATCCTAGGTCTCCCTCTGCTTCTTCTTTCTTCGGCACAGGTGTCCAATACTTTCTTTGGGACCCGGCTATCCTCCATCCTACAAACGTGTCCGAGCCAACGTAGACGTTGTATTTTGATGTAATGGACAACGTTTGGTTCGCCATACATTATTTCTAGCTCATGGTTATACCGGATCCTCCAAGATCCTCCTTCACAGGTAGGGCCAAATATTGATTGATTGATTTTAGATTTATTGATTTTAGTGCGTTGATTTTAGATACCTGTATAATCATCACGCCATTTTCTTATTACTGGGGACATGCAGAGAGATCTGAGCGTCACGCACTTCCGTCTTTAGCTAAATTCATCGCCACACTCACATTCATTTCATAATATAATATTATCGTCTTTTACAAACTGACTTCAAAAACCGGAGGTTTTTCAGCGATAGTATATTCAGCGATAACTTATATAAGTATATTCAGGGATAACTTTTTATAACGTTGAACGATTTCGATGATTCTTTTCCTATTACAAAGTGGGTATCTTCCGATTGGTCCCATTTCAATTTGGTTAAGATCTGATCATGGTATCAATGATAAAATTTTCTTTAATTTTGACATCGGCGTTAGTTATTCTTTACCACATTATCCTATTTTAATGATAACTTTTTTCAAAGAAAGGGAGTGATTCAGAAGTGATCACATATATAAATTTCATCACTGATGACAGACCTCATAAGAAAATTGTATCAATCTCTTCAATTTACAAAGTCGTCTGTAATTAATGATAATTCTTTACCACGTCGTCTGAATTCAATGATTTTTTTTTCATTAGAAATGCAATACTTCTGGGGTGGTTCTATCTGAACTAAGCGAAGAGAAATTATGATGGAAATCATGAGATATCATGCAACTCGTCAATCAACGAAGGTTGTATAGGCAAATTGTATGAAAGGTAATATTTCTACATACATACAATCACGCCATGTCATAGGCAGATAAAACCGAACGCCATTTTACTATCTCTACACACATTCATTTTGAAGTCGTTTTTTTATGAAAGATGATTTACACTTCTAACGCATTGTGATATATATTTCAGCCAGGAGATCAATGATTATGTGGCGGCCATCAGTTTCATACTCATTTTGTATTACCCAGGGTGCACCACGTGAAGGCGAACAGCTTTACGCCTGGCTTCGATCATCCGAGGAGGATCTGAACTGGCCATGGTAGATGTGCTGATTTTGCCTTTCAATGTGGATGACGAGAGTCACCTAGATGTGACTGCGGATCTGACAGACAGACCATCGAACATATAGTGGCAGATTGTGTGAGCAGCCTGTATAGTGGTGACCAAACAGACTTGTTCGCACTCACCGACGAAGCAATAAATTACATCAAAAACCTGTAGATACATCCATATGAAAATTAACCCTGCGCAAAAATAACTTACCTTAATAATAGCAAATTTTATATTTTTACTCTATTTGTGATATACCTATGCGGCCAAACGATAAATAAATACACTTCTAACGGTTTCTTCTTTGAGAACAGTATTGTTCTTTCCCCTACATTTCATTCCTCATGTTTCAGCACTTAATGATTATATTTTCACGAAATAATTAAAGTTTCGATATCATAAATTATATTCATTAACTTTCATGGTCCAACGCTCACAAAAATGAAACGTTGTAACAAATTAAAGCCGATTTCGACTTTCACATTACTTGTTAGTATCAATCTTCATTAAATCCGCAATTACTTAGCAGCGTTCGGCTTTCTTCACAACTTGTATTATTCCAACATTAATATTATATTGTTAATCTCGTTTAAGTGTTTCTTGTTGATTTGGATTATTTAATCCTCCTGACATGTTCCCTGATATGCGAAGGATTTTCAAAATACTCCGGGAGATCCGCCCAAGTATCATTTATCAAAATGAAAAATGATGGAGTTACGAATACCTACTTCTGAGTGCTACGAACTTGTAGAGTTGAAGTCTCAAAGCAGAACCGGTTTGACACGAAAGCTTTTGTTGCTGATACTCGGGATATCATGAATAAATAATTGTTTAAAATATGGTAAATTTTACTTTTCAATAGATAAATGAACTTAGGTAAGGTAGAACTAGTGCATATAGGTATGAAAATAGGTTTGTGTAGAACTAGAAAGTTTATGGGGGATAATATGGAAATAATAATATAACTAGAATTATATGGAGGCGAAAGTTAACAGAGGCCGAGGCTCGATTCGGGCTGTAGCACCATCGAAGAGAGAGAGAGAGAGAGAGAGAGAGAGAGAAAGAACTAGAATAGCGCTTCCATTCTTTACTAGGTAAATAATACATACATGATAATATACCATCACGCTGTTTTTCTTTTCGACGGGGACAGAGAAAACCAAACGCTACACTATTCTATCTTGACATTAATTTTAACTTCATTCACATATATTTTTATTTATTTCTTTAAATCCACATATCAATACAGAACAACAATAACGCAATAAAGCAAGACGACTACAATTTATTATACAACTTTGACAATTAAGAATATGCTGGCACTGACAAAATGCTCTTAGAGGATACTTCATTTATGACAGAATCAGTTCTTACAACATGAAGACAATTTACCAGTACCAACATTCACTGTATAAGCACTAGTCCACTAAGCAGTGCTTGGTCTGAATAAAAAAAATTTGTATTTTTTTTCCAACTTATCAATGAAGCAGCAAGAGATGTGAAAGATATTTTTTTAAATATATTTTTGTGTCATTTATTTAGTACCTACATAATATAAGATATGAAAAGACATATCTATAACATATAAGCAAAGACATATCTAATTACAAAAAAATATTCCAACAAGATAATCAAATATTCATTATCCGTGCCTAAAAGATTTCAATTAGATTAGAGTCTGTCATCTGTCTCTTATTCCATTCAAATAAAAATATATAGGTACAAGACAAAAACTATAGAATATAACATGGAAGTTCCTACTTGTTCAAGATTTTACGGTTTATTGAATCCAATTGAAACTGACACTACTTAGTTTAAGAGGACTAAAAAGCTTTTAAAATCGCCAAATACACATTGAAGTTACGTGTTAGTAAGGGTTACTATCGCGTGCATTAAAAATAGTTTATACCTACGTGATTTGAATTATCAGAAACCCATAATTTGTTGTAATGTATTTTAAGGAAAACCACCAAAACCAAAGATAATTAAACCGACCATGTTTATATAATTATCTTGTGGAGTTCTATAATAATATCTTATAAAACATGGATGGTTTTGATTTCGCTGGTTGACCAGACTTGCCCTCCTGTATCGATTGTTCACTTTGATTTTAAGCGCATGAAAATATCATTTCAGTACAACTTATAACAGTTATGGAGAAATTAAAAAAAAGCAATAATAAGAAATTAAACTAATTAGGAAAATATTAGGGGAATTAAATAAAGGAGATTAATGCTAAATTTAAAAATTGTGTGACATACATTCACTAGAGAAATTTTGAAAATAATTATGGAATTTATTTTAGATACACACCGTCAACATATATTATTTGAGAGCTTTAATTTTTGAAAACACGATGTATAAGTTTATATGTCCTCTTAAAAAGGATATTTCTTCAAGTAATACATACATTTTTGTCAAATACATTTTGTATTGTGGCAGTAATTTGAATTTTCTTTATATAGGCAGTAAGTACCCTTGGGACATCACCCGCTTTATATGGGAATGGATATATCAGAAGCTATTCCATATTCAGGACATATTACAAGATTCCGTTACAACATCTTCTACTAGATACCTACACAATCGGGAAATTTGTTTTGTCCTATTCAACAATACATACAAAATATATATTATTTTCATTTCTTCCGACATACTTTTAACTATTTACTTATCTTTAGTCACAAATAAATTTGGAGAAATATTATACTGTGATACCAATAAGAAAAATAAAATACAATAATAAATACACTGTTCAATGAGTAAGAGATCAAATGAAGGACGAAGAAGGAATCTTCTTCTTCTTCAGTCTATTTTCGTCCACTCCTGAATAAAGGCCTGCTCCGTTTGACTCCACGTCGCCCTGTCCTTGCGCAATCTGCATCCAGGACATGCCAACAAATGTATCGTTTATATCTCAATCTCAGCTTCGGTAGCCCTACACCTTTTTTGTCGTACGAGATCTCGCACTCAGCACACGAAATGTGTTTATTGAGCGAAAGGATCGCGATGGAACCTAGATCGATGAAAGAATGTAAAGTGTAATTTTAAGGCGGTCAGCAAACGACATGCACTATTCGAGTAAAGTGGACCATTTGAACATATGGTGTATCTGGACATAAAAACTACTTGCATGTAGCACATGAGATCCAACTGTCGATAGCGATAGTATGTATAGTTGAAGAATAAGTACCAAACTATAAATCCATAAATCCAAATTATTGAATATTTTAAAACATTTTGTTTTCTATAAAACACTTTTTTCCTACCCAGAATATGAAAACAGCATGATGAAGTATCAAACTATTAAGTCTTCTTAGATATTTTGTATAGGCGACTGCCATACAAATTGAAGCGATGTCGTCACTAAATTAAATTTTTATGAAAATTGTTAAAAAAAATTTAAGATGTACTACTACAATGTTGATATTTTTTCATAGAAAATTAAATTATGTAGTTGGGGTGTTTCGGCTTTTTTCGATATTTTTAAAAAACTTTGTAAATATAGGCAGTTAAACACATAAATTTATGATAAAAAAAATATTTTTCTTATTAAAAAATGTTTATAAAACACTGTATTTTTTTGAAAAATTAAATTGGAGATCTTGTATTTGTCTATGTTCATATCAATTTTCAGCGTTCTAGCTTTTATTGTTTCTGAGATATATGGAAAAATAAAATAAAAATCAAAAGTTGATAACCCCTGACTGAAACAAAAATTCAAAATTCTGAGTATAAATGTTTTAAAGGCCTATTATTATTTATATATTCTGAAATTTTGGGCTCTGTAAATTGAACGGATCAAAATTTATAATGGTACACACACACACAGACACCCGAAATGTTTTACTCCGAATTCTGAGAAAATCCGTATTTGGAACATATATGCTGCGAAGCCTCTAAGTTGGTATTTTTTGACTTCAAAGTTGGAAAATCCGTGAAAAATATAGACCCTACATACAAATCTCGCGAATCCTGTCTTGAAACTATGTCGATATGTTAGGTGAACCAAGTTCTCTTGAACAAATCGACAGTTGGATAACTCTCTCTCTCTACTGGTACAATGTAACAGTAGAGAGAAAATATTGTATCCTAACTTGGGTAGGTACTGAAATACTTTCTCAGATAACAACGGCACTTCAGCAAAATTTAATCCATCATATTTATATGACCGCAAAAATTCACCTATATATATTACGGTCATAAAGAGTGAATTTTCGTGCGGATTTTATTTTATCGGTACGACCGAGTTGTGTATAACTAGGATTTATGCTAACCAAGGGTTGCCTATGAAATCCTTCGTCCGTAAAATAACTAAACCCATATTATAACATTCTGCCCTTCCTCCGAGGGGATATATATGAAATTTGAAGGGTTTATAGCAATATATACCTGCTATATCATCATATATTCAACGTATTAACTTTGAATCATAAGTCCCACGAGATGTTTTTACTTTTCCAACAAGATAAAGGGGTGATGAGATATGAATAATTGTTTATAAAAGTACCTTACCAAATTTAAACCTCTTCTTCTATATCTACTTGTATATCATCGATCTCTATTAGTACGATTTGGTCCTCTTGAGAATAGAGCATGTGTTATCCTTCCTTTCTTGGTAGGAAACGGCATTCAGGCGATAAAGGAAGACGATGGTGAACTAAATAAGCAAACAGTGAAATTGACTTCACATACATATAAGGATATTCAATAAAATCGAAATGTTTAATAATTGTATCTAAAAAGAAACGTAAAAAGGTGGGCTTATCGCAACCTAAACTATGCGAAGTCTTAAGTAAATTATATACAGAAGAATGTATTAATATCAAATACTTTTATTTCATAGATGGCATTAGTATAGTTCCTTATTTTCATATGAATTGTTACACACTATTCAAATATATAGAACTTTCAAGAATCACATTGATAAGGGAACTCAAAAAGAAGGCGTGATTGGCGAACTTTGCGCAGGCGCATGGAGTGATCGCGTAGACCGGCCGATGACAGGTCGTGGGCCCTGTAGGTGCCTCTAATTCCTGGTTCTTCTACAGTATCCCGACTTCATATCTATTGAGATGTAAAAAAGTTTGATTGTATTTGAAAAAAAACTGGTTCACATGTGTTGACCTTTTTTGATCACATATTCTATATGATTACCTAATATTTTTTTTCCATTTTACATACCTTTATTATGCTACGTTGTTCTTTTAAGGGACAATCTATTTTTTGTAGTATATTATTTAAATTTTTAAAGATGCAAACACGTGTGTTGAATGATTCAAAATAATGTACTCTCTTGCAAGTTGTTTTTCAAAAAAAAATTCAAGCAGGTTTTAGATATTTAACAATTTTTCCCACATATCAGCAAAAATATATTGGAACACACTCAATTTTGTCAAGGAGAGCGGAAATTTATCTAAATATATGGACATAAATTTCATCTTATCTCTTAGATAAACACAAGGACTTTCGTTTTACGTATCTGAACTTCTTTTGCATGCTTTTCTAATATACAAAATAATATTAAGACAACATTTTTATATTCAGATTTGTGTTAACGGAACGCTACTACTAAGGCCGAATCACACGAAAAATGAAAAAGGTAAGGCTTAGTTTTATTTGCTTTATTTTAATTGGTAATTTTAATCAAACAAGTTCGCGAGCTGGTGCAATAAAAGAATGAGAAAATAAAAGTTTTTCACCTACATAATTGTTTAGAAGTACAGGGAGTGCGTACAGGCGGCGATTCTCTTTATGGTTCCTTACGGAAACATGATTTGGGTGAAGCAATCATCCATTTATCTAACCTACGGCTTTGAAAGTATTTTGGGATTTCCTTAGCTTGTCGATACAAGCCTGGTCTAGAAGAAAGTAAGAGGCCTCTGATTTGATCATCTACATATTTCAATATGGAAGCGAAACACTGCTTAATTGGAAGAAATTACCACATGGAAATAAACTCGGCACTTACGCAGGGTGAAAGGAAGTATTATTATTATGTATTTTTTGTGTATTTATTTATTTATCTATTAATTAATGAATTTATTTATTTACTATCTATTCATTTATTTATTTATTTGTTTATTTATTTATTTATTTATTTATTGATTTATTTATTTATGTATTTATGTATTTATTTATTTAAATATTTTTTTTTATTATTTATTTATTTGTTTAGGGTAGAGGTGGCACCCTCCGACAGATGGGGCACCTATGACACCTTCAAATTTCGTGCGTAAACGTAGCTTAAAAAATCTGCGATAAATCACCGATTTCACTCGCAAGTAGAACTTCATCATAAATTTGACCAACTTCATCATAAATTTGACAGTTGTGTGCGATCGCCCATAGAAGATATACGTGTTTTTTTCATTTCTCCATTTTTGATCTAATATTTGAAGATATTCTGGTAAGTGTTTCATACATTCTATTATTTAGTTTGATGTTTACAATAAATTTTAAACATAACTAGATATTTTAGCTTTACAATTCTCTATTAGTATCATGTATTATTTTACGTGAAAAAAAATGGCGTCATTTTTGTATAAATTTATTAGTGGGGCACCTTCGACATGTAGATATGGGGTACCTTCGACAGCCCTGTCGGAGGTACCCCGTGTATGTAAAATAAGCTCAATTTAATATTTATTTGTATTTAATGATAAAAAATAAAAAAAAAACCTTACTTTCACTATTGTAGGAATAAAATATTATTAATTAACAGATTGTTTTATAATTCATTTGTGATATTTCAGACATAATGGTTTGCAATTACAAAACAAAAACTGAGGAGAATCTGTTGATGAAACAAATATGAAATTGGCCATAGCAGATGTTCTTGCGAAGAGAGAATCAAATTCATCTGCGACAAAAAAGTATAATTTAAAAAGAACAACGATAATTACACGCATAAAAAATTCGACGGCCTGCTCAGTGGGAAGAATTACCTACTTATTTTTTCCCGACGTGAGGTATCGTCTTAAATCTCCCTGGGTTGTTCCAGACTTTTGGACTTCCCAATTTTTCACAGGACACGGAAACTTTAAAAGTTATCTTCACCGATTTAACATTGCCTCATCTGCTTCATGTCATTTCTGTCAATACCCGGACCAAACTTCGGAACATATCCTTTGGGAATGTTGCCACCCAATGGTGTCCTCATATAGATCGGAGCTCCTCGTTGCTGTCCGTGGGCCTCTTCAAGGTCCCATTGGTCATGCGGATTTTGTGATCTCGAAGAAAAATTATAAAGCTTTTAAGGTTTTCTGTCATAGATATGGTGCCTTACTTTTAGAAGATTCCCGTTAAATTAATTATTTCCAGAGATCTTGGTCACTTCTCTGATGGTCTGCATGTAGGGGGATCTGAGGTCATAGACAGTCCACGGGTGTGAATTTTCTGTTCGCACTCGTTGATTGTTTCTTTTTGCACTATGGTGCCGAGATTGCTAATCTAGAGGGCTCCATGAGCTACTTTTCGTGCTATGCATTTTTTTTGTCGTTCACTTAGCGTTCTGTGAAGGGGCCGATTACAGTCCCCATAGGCAGAGCGGGTGGTGGTGGGAGTAGCGAATAAAAAATATGCCCAAAAAGATAACGGTTGAGACTCTGGAAGGAGTTCAGAGATTAGGTTTACATAGTTTTGAATATCATTAAATATGTTTATAGGTACGTTTTTGAATAAAAATATTATAATGGAAACAATTTTTTAGGATCACTCGTAGACGAGTGGATAGTCGTAAAACAATATAGAATAGAATATATATATAGAAACAATTTTTTTTAAATTTGTATCCTAGGAAAATATTTTTAGAAATTTATAATATAGTGATTTGGTATGTTCCCCACATACTGTCGGAGGTTCCCCATGGGGTTGTCGAATGTGCCCCACTGTGGGGCACATTCGACATTTTTTACTGTTTTGTTTGAAATTCAATAAATCCAAAATAATTTAACAGGACTCATTTAAAATAATGCAATTCTGTTAAGAAATGTTCAACGTTTACAATTTTGTAAAAAAAATAGATCTAGCATTTTATTCAACCGAGCTATCACAATAGTAAAAAAAAGTGTCGAAGGGTGCCACCTCTACCTTATTTATTTATTTATTTATTTATTACTTATTCATTTATTTATTTATTTATTTATTTATTTATTTATTTATTTATTTATTTATTTATTTATTTATTTATTTATTTATTTATTTATTTATTTATTTATTTATTTATTTATTTATTTATTTATTTATTTATTTATTTATTTATTTATTTATTTATTTATTTATTTATTTATTTATTTATTTATTTATTTATTTATTTATTTATTTATTTATTTATTTATTTATTTATTTATTTATTTATTTATTTATTTATTTATTTATTTATTTATTTATTTATTTGTTTATTTATTTATTTGTTTATTTATTGATTTATTTATTTATTTTATTATTTATTTATTTATTTATGTATTTAATTGATATTGCTTCTCGGACAACTTACAGCTCCATTCACTAAGGAGCACTAAGACCAATTATGAATGATCGCAACATATCAAAGGATGCCAAAGTTGCCATTCATAACGCCGTCGTAGTGCCAACCTTGACGTATGCAAGTGAAACCTGGACATGGCAGAAGACGCATGGAAGTAGAATAAATGCAGTTGAAATGAGATCGTTAAGAAGGATTTGTAATAGAACGATGTATGACCGGGTAAGAAATGAGGACATAAGGAAAGAATGTAAGATGAAGAAAGATGTCATTACTAGAATGAAAGTGAACACATTGAGATGGTTTGGTCACATGGGGAGAATGAATGAGGAGCGCCTGACGAAGAAAATATACAGAGCGGAAAGGAATGGAATGAGAGGTCGGGGACGCCCAAGAAAGGGATGGTACGACCATGTGAACGAAATTTTGAAAGTCGGAAATGTTAGAAGTGTGAGCAATAGACGAGCATGTATGAGACGATGCATGAATGTGGACAAAGCGAGGGATGCGTGCAAGGATAGAAAAATGTGGCGTTCGGTTCTCTCTGCCTACCCCGCAAGGGACATGGCGTGATGGTATGTATGTATGTATGACAACTTACAGGTACTATGTCAAATATTAATTTAACGCGCACCCAATAACAACTTGCCACATTCTGGAGACTTGCGATATTTATTGTCTCACGGATCCAGACTGAAAACATAATTAAAAACTGTGTTTCCACCGGGTATCTAACCCGGGACCTTTGGATCAACAGTCAGATACCAAACCAACTGAGCCACAAAAATTGTCGATATTTTACAATTACGATGCGACTGACACGAGTTTGTATTTATGAGTCAACCAATTTTTAACCAATTTTTTTAAGAACCTGAAATTCTTTATTTTAATGGAGAAAAAAATTCGAATTTTCGATGAATAGATACTCTTCCCGTGTATCTGAGCCTTAAAAGTATTTTTACTTTACGCGTGCTTTTAAGCCGAAATAATGGCGCATTTATTTTTTACGCGAACACAGTTTGGTGAGTTGTGATTCACGCGTAAATTCCTGAAAGCTTTTTTCTTTAAGATAACACCATTATCTTATTACAATTCTAAATCTAATGTAACATCAGCAGAATTTACTCACTTGATAACTCATGTTTAATAACAATAGAACTTTGAATTCTGATATAAAAGCTCCGAATGCTATTTTATAAGGAATTATATATTCTTATCTTAAAATATGTATAACAAATCCTTACGATTGTAAAAATTTCACCAAAAAAAATTTTCCGTTGAACAGCATAACATATAACTATTTTATAGTATCATTTTTTTCTTTAATAATTAATGTTCTTTAACTATCAATCATCACAGTTAATTTCATGAATTGAAAAAAACATACCTATTTGTTATTATAAATAGCGTTGAAATAAAAATAGGTAGTGTTAGTGTATAGTAGGCTGGGCTGTCCATGTAAGAAGAATTTTATTTTTTGTCATATTATCTTAGCGAAAAGGGTCTCAAAAGTTACGCATAAATATTTATTTTGTAACTGTATTTTTTATTTTCTGATTCAAAAGTAGGTACTGTTAGCCCTCTACTGATACTTGAAGCTGGGGCTTGTAGAATGTTTTTAGAAAATATAAATTATTTTGGATGTTTTAAATTTCTTGATTTTTCCAAACTAAATCATCTTCGTTTTATTGCGGGTACAGAATTTTATTATTAACAACATACCTACATCCGATATAATTATAAACTATTATAGCGCGGCTGACAGCTCTCCCGAAACTAACCAACATTTACTCCCTTTCAAATCAACATATGGCGCACGACACACTAGAACAGAGGTTCCCAAACTTTTTTGTGTCGTAGATCCCTCGCCATGTTTTTAGATTTTGGTAGACCCCCTGCTTTTCTGATATTATGCTTCTCAGACAACTAACAAATATTAATTTAACACGCACCCAAAAACAAGTTGCCACATTCTGGAGACTTACGATATTAATCGTCTCACAGATCCAGACTGAAAACACAATTAAAAACTGTGTCTCCACCGGAAATCGAACCCGGGACCTTTGGATCAGTAGTCAAATACCTAACCAACTGAGCCACGAAGGCCGACAAAAATCAAAATCAAATTAAATTGTATGGTCTTAGATTTTATGGCAGGCATAGGCGTACAACCATTATAAATGAATGTGAGAAGGGGAATGTTATGAATGTTATCTAAGGTTTTGGTATGATAAAACTTTAAGGAAATTTGAAAGTAACATGACAAAAAATGTTAAAAAAATACAAAGAATAATAATAACAAATTGTTATGCGATAGGTACTATCAGTTTATGTTGAGATCCACTTTGGGAATCACTGCACTAGAACAACACGTACTAATGCACTTAAAATGACATATTTATTATAACTACTGCATTCTATGTATTGCAACGAAACTAAATAATTATTTTTATATGATCTATCTTGAGGCAAAAAAATTAAAAAAAAATACTATTTTGAAAACTTTGATTTCTGGTAGAGGGCCAAAAGTAGTAATGAATATTTTTTATTTATTTTATATATTGACAGTATCCAAATAAGTAACTTTTAAGACCCCTTTCATATGTGGATTCGAAAAAAAATGTACGACCCAGCCTAGTGTATAACTAGTGTTAATTTAAATTCAAAACAACGAATCGCATACTCCGAAAACTACGAACACTCCAAATGGCCTCTATATTTTTTCGAATTTTAATCATATGAAAAAATTGAAATAAAAAAAACATATTCATAAAAATAAAAAGAAAAAATTATCTTGTATCTTCATATTTGTAAAATATGTGACATTGTTTTGGTTAAATTTCATGCACACAGAAATATGTAATTAATATTTTTTTATACACCGCAGTCATATATTTATGCTTCACAAAGAGGTCGTATAGTACAATAAACATTATGTACGAATACAGATATACATATGTACGAGTGTAGTGTATGCATAGAGGCATATGTATATAAGAGTTACCTTTATGAGTTTACATAATTAAGTGGTGGGACGATTGTGGTTGGCTGGCCAGAGACGCATTTGTGGGGTTCAGTTATATGTACCTACCCTACCCAGTCTAGCTTTATTGCGCGGGTCACCTGTGATATATGAACCAGATCTGCGCTGGAGAAATGCCAACAGTTTAAATTACAACTATGTAATTTAAAGGTAATACAAATCCAACCCATTTTAATAACATATACCTACTAATAAAAGAAATTTTAAAAATACATACATACCATCACGCCATGTCCCTTATGGGGTAAGCAGAAAGAACCGAGCACCACATTTCTCTATTTTTGCACACATTTCTGGCTTCCTTTTCATCCATGCATCGTCTCATACATGTTCGTCGATTGTTCAAATTTTTTATGTTTCCTTCTTTCAAAATATTATTCACATGGTCATGCCATCCCTTTCTGGGTTGAGCCCTGCTATTCACTCCATCTCTTACACCAATGTATATTTTTTTGGTCGGTCGTTCATCGTTCATTCTTTCAATATGTCCAAACCACCTCAAGGCATTCACTTTCATTTTACATACCCTTCTTTATCTTGCATTCTCTCCTTATTTCCTCATTTTTTATTCTATCATATATCGTTCTATTACATACTTTTCTTAGTGATCTCATTTCTACAGTTTTTATTCTACCTTCATGTGGCTTTTGCCTTCTCCATGTATCACTGACATACGTCAAAGTAGGCACTACGTCAATAGGCACATACGTCAAAGTAGTAATTTAAAAAAATCAACACTCGAAAAAACCTACAGTGAAAATATAAAAAAATTAAAACGATTGAATAATAAAAAAAAATTAATATTTTCCTAATTTTAATAAAGAGTACCAACGTTAATTTTACATCTAACACAATTCATATGACTAACAAACACATGAGTAGCTTGCAAAATATATAGGTATTTCCCATGAAAATACTTTTGTCAGCGCCTTACAAATATATTTAAAGTCGGTAAATAAAATATAAAACTCCTGACGTGTTTGTTTTCTCTTACGAAATTCAATAATATATTTTTTTCTGCATATTTTCCTTCTTTTAGAACTATATTAAAGAAAACATTTTTTCATTTATTATCCTTTAATTTCCATTACATACACTTCTATCCGTCATACTTTTATACTTACGCCATAGCCATACCAATTTTATAATTATATTTGTTATTTAACATGAATTCTGTAATATTTAAACGTACCTTTATGTAAATGTATTACTTTATTATATTTATTTTTGATTTATTTAAATGACTTTTACTGGATTTTATATTACTACCTACTTACCCTTCCGAAATATATTCATTATTGTGATTTAACTCAAACTTTATATGAGACGAAAACTCGCCTCGTCCACAAACTTTATGTGGACGAGGCGAGAAATGCGTGCCAGGATAGAAAAATGTGGCGTTTGGTTCTCTCTGCCTACCCCGCAAGGGACTAAAGTATGCATTTATGTATGTAACTCAAACTTTCTTTGAAAAGCAAGTATAAAATCTTGATATTATCAATACTTTGTTTGATACTTTATTTAATTATATTATTTTATGACTTATCTGACTCCAAATAAAAATTAATCTACATATGGGATTTACAACTAAGAAAAAAAAGATAACTTACAGTTATCGTAACGTTTTATTCATAACACAAAAAGAAATAAGTATTACATTAATCTAAAGTTAACTTAACTTATTATAAATATATTTATTATTTTGTAATCGGTATTATTATTTTGTCATTATTATTTTGTGATCGTCCAAGGCATTGCTGAAAACCATGTGCACTGTGGATCTCCACCGGTGTTCAGCTGAGCAATAGCCTATTTGTTGTAAAATACCTATTTCAAAAGATATATAATTGTTTTTTATTTTTATATGTATGCAACAAATAAATTATAATTTATTTTTATTTTATTATTAATTTATATATTCTTACTATAACTCCGCGATGGAGGAGACACTTTAATATATCACACTAATTTCTCTACGAATTATCTTAGTACAGTTGATTTTCGGAACGATTGGAGGCAAAATAACGAGTCGATTTTTAGTTAGCAAATTTCAACTTCGTGCGTCAGGAAAATGTTGCTATACTTACTGGTGTTGTCTGATATGAAAATATGTAGCATCGCTACAATATTTATATTTTCTACGTTGATGGCTATACTTTGAAAAATTTCCTTTTTTATTACAAAAAACCATCACAGAGTTTACTTCTAAATTTTTCATTATCTATGTCCAATACTGTCGTAAGATAATAAATATCAACTTAAAAAAAATACATTCTCTATTTAAAATAAATAAATCTCTCTTCTAAATAATTTCATGAAATAATTTATGTTAAAAGTATATTATTGTAACTGGAAAAATATAATATATTTACTTACTAGAATTATATTATATTCCCGAAGGTATAGTGACCTAAAGGAAGGTACAAAATACACCTTTTCTTGTCGGAGGCACGTCAGAACTTATTATTTTATTGTAGAGACACGTGGACTGATTTATCTTGTGACAAGAAAATTTGATTTACAAAATGTAATTTCATATTCGGGGATTTCTCGGAATAAAATATAAGTCTCCGCCCGTTGTAAGTGAATGTTGGAACGGAAAAGCCGAAAAAGATTAACCAGGTACACATATAAAGAAAGAGAGAAAGGTATATATAGAAAGTAAGAAACCCTTAGTTCACAGAAACGGAGTCTCTGGGGAGACTAAGAGGTCCTAGATATGAAATGAAGAAAGGGTGGAATTAATGTTCCTATACAACAATAAGACCAATGCAAGATACATATTATTTGACCAAGAATAATTCGATTCTAGAAGTGATATTTTTTTTTGGAAAACCGATATGGCATTTTTTGTTTTAATATTAAATATACCACGGTACAAATATATTTTTATTTATTTATACATAGAATCGACATTACATTTTTTTTATTGAGTATACATAATATGAACAGACACATAGTACAAAAATTTAAATTAATACAGTTCTTTTTTTCAATAGGCACTGTCCCAATAAAGTTAAAAACTTGTGCTTGGGACAGGAGCAACTAACATATCTACATTTTACATATTACATACATTTTACTTATAATAATAGAATCATTTAATAAATTGTAAATCAAATTCAACTTACAGCTAATACATACAGATGATTAAAGTTTATTTTTTAGATATCAGGTGGTTTCTTGTCCTCCTCAGCATTTCTGTTGGTGTTATATTTACTAGTAGTTCACTATTGTCCTGATTGTTCTCGAGGAGCGGTAATGCTATAGAGTCTTCCTTCTCATCTATAATGCAGTTTGTCGGCGATCGAGGAGTTAAGTTTGATCTAGGAAATGATCCGTCCATTTTTTGTTACGTCCCTGGTCGATATTTCAAGTATAAGTTAGGTCAGCCGTCAGCCGGTGTGGTGACAATATTATTATGTAGTTAATGTCAATATTTACACTACACTGTATTTTACTGAAATTTTATAGCACTATATTACACGTTAACACATTAGAATGATGCGCTGTATTTTTACGAACCGATTGAAACCAATCTGCATGTATTCAGCGTTATTTACAATGACACATTGATTTATTTACGATATCGTGATAAATACGTTGTAGCCAGATACTAATATATCTAGCACACAACTAATTTCGGTGATCGTGCGTTTGCTGTAGCAGAACCAAATGCATGGAATAAGCTACCACACACCCTCAGACAAACCGAAAATATATCTTCGTTCAGAAAAAAACTCAAAACGCACCTTTTTCGCAAATCTTACCAGAGCCAAAATAATAAAAATGATACAACATAGTCAATTTTCAGCGCCCTTGAGGTGAGATATATCACAAAAACGGCGCTATATAAATTATCCAAATTTATTATTATTATTATCTTTGTAACAGAATTAAATGACCTGTGTCGGGGCATGTTGAAATAATGCTTGCTGTAAACAGTGAATGCCAACATTGAAACATTGAAAAAGAAAATCTTTTAAACATAGTTTTATATTGTGTTTTCAGTTTGGATCTGTGAGACGATTAATATCGCGACTCTACAGAATGTGGCAATTTGCTATTGGGTGCGTGTTTAATTAATATTTGACATAGTACTTGTTAGATAGGAGTATAAAATAAAATATTGCATAGAACGCCCAATTTAGTAACTTTTTGAACTCAAATGATCCTTTATTCAGCGTTCCTATTTCAGCGTTATACCTAGACTAATAGAAGTATAAATATACGATATATCAGTTATAAAATCTATGTATGTTTCATTTACAATATTATGCTCCGCGTCATACATAATATGTACATGCTCTCTTAAAA
This sequence comes from Molanna angustata, assembly GCA_963576475.1. Taxonomy (NCBI): domain Eukaryota; kingdom Metazoa; phylum Arthropoda; class Insecta; order Trichoptera; family Molannidae; genus Molanna; species Molanna angustata. Next base: position 13,876,057 of record OY754976.1, on the reverse strand, counting down.
TCTCAAATATATTATGGTCAAAGCAAGTTTTTTGGACGATCTAAAAATCTCATTTTTCAATATGAATTAATATTAGGTCCGATTTTATAACGATTTAAGAACGTTCCGGCTTAAATGGGTATGTTCCTAATATTTACTTCCAAGTCCAAGTGAACATTCTATAACGTTGAAAACGTTCGTATTTACCAACGTTCCTAATACAAGTGGAGCAATAGTTCAATTCCCTATTCTTTAACTACATTTTAGTCCAATCAACTGTTTAAACGTTCCCAATTTTAGTTCACACTTAATTGGAAGCATCATTATCGGTTGCGTACGTAAAAAAATAAAATTTAATAATTAACACGTGTTGCGTTATGTTAGAAATTAATACCAAAGAATATTGGTGTAGATCAATTCAAATGTTAGGTTTGGCGACATTACGGCGACATGACATAAATAAACATGGCCGAACAGTGCGCAGTACGCATGCGTAGTCTGCGCCATTGACAATTTGAGTTCGAATTATTGTCTACGATGCACAAATTTTATAGATTTTAGTTTTAGGAGTAACGTTATTTACAGAATACGAAATGAAATTCAAATGACCTAAAGTCTAAAATTTTAGTTCATATATAACTAATTATTTTTACTTCACTCTGTTAATATATCAAATTACTGTTAATTATAATAAACAGTGTTTAAGTGAAACGCGTGTATTAATTTACTATATCTGATTACTTGAAAACTACCAGATATTAAAGTTTGGATATAAATAAAGAAAAATATACCTTAACTTTTTAATTATGTTCTGTATATACATATTCTTGTAGGAAAATAATAAGCATACCCCGATTTTTGACATTTATCTTCAAATTATACAATTATGATAATTTATGAGTCAAATGATATTTTTTTAACAAAGTTTTTAACATCTTAATAGAGACGAGTTGGAATATTATTGAAGAACCAGGAACTCAAGGCACCTACAGGTCTTATTACCTGTCATCGGTTGATTTACGTGATCACTTTATGCACCTCCGCAACGTTCACCAATTATTCCTTCTTATTTAGTTCCCTTAATTTGTGAAATTTGCGCAAGCGCATAAAGTGGTCACGTAAACCAGCTGATGATAGGTCGTAAGCCCTGTTGATGCCTTGAGTTCCTGGTTCTTCTATAATATTCCAACTTCGTCTCTATTGACATGTTAAAAAGTTTGTCATAAAAAACGTTCCTATTCGTTCATTTTTGAAAGAGACCAAATAATGCCTCCACTGATCGTTTCTAAGATCGGGAAACACCGTTGGATAGTCAAACAAACAGCCGTCATTTTCGACTCTAAATAAAGTAAAAAAAAATTAACTTACATAGAAGTTACATTAGATATCTAAAATTAGCCAGGGAGATGGGCAAACCTTTACCCATTTCAAATTGGACATTTTGAATGTTTGATGACTCAAAACAGATTAATATTAAATAGATCTAAGTGATTTTCTCTGTCGAGTTTCACCTCACTAAACATCAAAAGTAAACGCGATAATTTGAAATACTCTAGCGAACAAAATAATATTGTAGCTTTTTGATATTTCGGCAATGTGAGAGTCGGATAATACTTATAGAAAGGAATTTCATGTTGTGTCATTATTAAATGTTAGAGTACCTAAATCGAAAAAAATATTTTAAGTGGCAAGTTTTATCATATGAAATTAATAAATAATACACAAATCTTTTGATAGACAAATATCAATTTTCTATGTCCCATTTATGGTAGAAGGAAGGATCAGTTTTTCTGGATCATTAATCATTATCAGTGATGAGAAAGAAAATGTTAGATCATGACCAGGGTGGTACAATATGATCTGTCTTTGGTGTCACAAACAAGTCAATCACCAATACACGATATTTAGAATAAATTCAGATAGCCGGGTGCGGACTGCTCGAAATACAGGAATTGTGGGATGGCTGAGGGGACGAATCCAGAGGAGCTGGAGAGGGTCACACAGAACATGTCAGAATGACAATAAAATTCTAGGCTTTGCTGCCAAACAATTATCAGGATCAAAATCAAAAAGAAGGATTGTCATGTTTCATGTGATAATAATAAACGTATCAAAGTGTATGATAATTACAAAAAAAATACACGGCGATTTTTCCAATTTTCTTCGTGGAGTGAAGTGTCTTCAAGGTTTTAAGAATTCTCCGAACTCTTCTCATGTTCTTTCAGGTTTTTGGAAGGAACCGTTATTAGTTCCCTTAAGCCAAACGAATGGTGGTGGAGCAAGAATAATATATACTGACTGAGTTTAATGCATTTTTGTCTTTAGAGCAAGAAATATATAATAATTAAAATTTTTATTGTAGGTTTGTTCAGATCAGTATAAATCAATAGTACCATTTTCTTTAATGTTAACGCCAGAATATAAAATCTTAGCAGTGAAGCGATCAGTATCTGCGATTTTTTACAGATAAAAAATGACCCATGAATATGCGAGTTGAGATAATAAAATAAATGTATATGCAAAGTAAATTCTGATTCATGAATGCAAAATAAACAATTGGTTTAATTCACTTCGGTATCTAGAGTCAATTTAAGAGTACTTCCATTCGCAGAATTATTTATTAACTACCACCCTTTTCCGGGTAACACGTTAAAAGGGATTATACAAGGTCTAGATATAAGGGTTTTATTTGAAGATTATTCACATACATAAATATCATGTGTACATTATAATAATACTATATACCTTTATTTCATTCAAATAATATCCACATTCATCATTTATGAAACAGTGCAGAATAATCATCCAATTATTTTCCCCCTTCACAACTAAAAATTCAATCTTTCTAAAAAAGATAATGTATTTCCTACAGATCAGTTATTGATTGTTGAACCTATTTTTATAAAACCTTTTCGGTGTTTCATAATAAGTAAGTTGTGATTTTAATTGTTTTTTTATATATTTGTATCTATATATATACAAATGGATGTACGTATATTTGTTTGTATGTTCGCGATGAACTCCTAAACCAATCATCCGATGCGATGAAATTTTGGGAATTTGTTCAGCTCATTCAGGAGAAGGTTTATGCATTTTAATTTATTTATTTATTTATTCGATATCTCACAATAAAAAAATTGAAAAAAAAGTTCCTATTGAATTGATTCTTAATGGGTTTGTTCAACGCGCACACGAGAAGGTTTAAAAATTAAAATTAGCAAATAAATAAATAAATAAATCATTGATTGAATAAGTAAATAAATGAATAAAGAAATAAATAAGTTAGTAAATAAATTAATACATAAATCAAAAAATAATAAGAAAAAAATCCTATATACTTACCCATATATAAAATGGTATATTATATAAAACTGGTATAATGCCAAAGGTTCAAGTATATTTAATACATAAATCAAAAAATAATAAGAAAAAAATCCTATATACTTACCCATATATAAAATGGTATATTATATAAAACTGGTATAATGCCAAAGGTTCAAGTATATTTGTAAGAATAAATAAATGAATGAATGAATAGGGACGGAAGGGACTGTAGGGATGGAAGGGAAAAGAATACGGAATTATAATTAGCGAATCTAGATAATAATGTTAAATAATAAAAAGGAAACATACCGATCAACCATTATTGTATATTTGGATTTAAATAATTAAACAGGCAGGACAACGTCTTACTAGTTTAATATATTTTTTAATAAGACCAAATATTTCCTTTTTATTTCTTGTATGTTCTTTCATTGAGCGTATGTATTGTATTCTTAGTAAATAAAAATAAAACAATTGTTATTTCGAAATACCTAATAATGTCTGATGAAAACAAAAATAATCATGAACGACTGTAATTTATTATTAAGCTCAGCAGTATTCTCCATTTTTATATATTTGGCTATATTATACTATTTATTTTCTCTTACCTTTTCAGCGGAAAAATAACGATTCCGAGAATAACACCGTGTTATTTTTCCTACTCGAAAATAATATTATTTCATATAATACCGTTTTTTATTTTTCCGTGAGATAAAAAGACTTCAAAACAATTTTAATGATAAAACATGATGTACACGTACGAAAAATCACCAGTGATTAGAGAAAATCCCCCCGAGCTAACGAAGCGAAAAATGGTAAAAATAAATTCTGGACGAAGGGAAAACGCCGAAGCATGTTGCCAGTAAGCGAAACATAAGTTATGTAAACATTCGTCTTGGAAAATATTCAAGAGGTATTCCTTTTGAGGATTAGGTACCTCCTCAGGAAAACTGGAGACATGCTAACTCTCCAAAAAAAGTAGGTCTTAAATAAATCTTCATCATTTTTGAATACTACAAGACACAAGCAATTCACTTCGGATTTAAAATACGAAAGGTTAATTTTCTGAAAATACTTACTTGGATACATAGGTACTTACTCTAAGATAGAACTTCAATCTCGAGATATTTTTGAAAAAAAGTTTTTAAAAATAACGATTTAATAAAATTAAACTTTTAAAAAAAATTCTGACAAAAGTCAGATTACTATCGGCATTTTCAAAAAAAGGTTAAAGCAGAAATATCTACCTCTCCTCTTCCTCTCCTCTTCCTCTCCTCTTCCTCTCCTCTTCCTCTCCTCTTCCTCTCCTCTTCCTCTCCTCTTCCTCTCCTCTTCTTCTCCTCTTCCTCTCCTCTTCCTCTCTATTTCCTTCTATTTTAATGGAATGGTACTTTGTACTTTACTTTGTATTTTGTGCGCTTTCTTTTGTACTTTTGTTATCTTTATATTCTTATTAATTTTTCATATAAAACAATTTGAGTAATACTTATTTTATGAAAATTATTTTCGAAAAACAAAATTCTACAAAAGAAATATAAAAAATCTTGTACATTTAAGAACTTTGCACCCAGCATTGCACCCCCCTGCTCACGAACTGAAATAAAAACTAATAATTTTTATCATTATTATTTATTTTTCAGACTTTGATCTGTAAACGATAGGGTTGTGTAACTCCTAACTCTCCAATACACAAGTTTGTGTTAATTTTGTTATCTTAGGATGGTATACACCTCTCAGAATATGGCCGAAGTATGTACGACACTTTACGAAAATATACCATCCTTCAGCTTGTCATGAAGGATCGAGGGTCGTAGAGGGGTCGGAAGAATTCAGATTTTCTGGCTTTGAAACATCCGAGAATGGGCCGATATGAGAAGTGTGGATGAGCTGTTTCGTACTGAAAAAGACAGGGAGAATTTCTATAGGTGGTCGTTAACGTCGAGGGGACCTGACTTGACATGAGAAGAAGAAGAAGAAGATGTCGACAATTTCTAAATGTGCTTTTATGGAGTCCATTTCTATGGAGAACATTGTTTTGTAAAGTAAAATATATATGACCTTATTTTATACGCAATTGTTAGGTAAATAAAAATTTATATAGATTATATTAAATCGTTGTAAATGGGCACGTATTCACCTACCTACAAATATTTTGGGTCCAAAAAAAGGGTCAAAGGTCGGTAATAGAAATAGGTACTTTTTACCTCCTAAATATACGGGGCACCTACATAAAGGGTAAACAGAATACCTAATTAAAGGTTTGCATTGGTAGCATTAGGGGAAATATTTTAATACAAAAGAAGGTAAAACTTTAGTTAGTTTTAGTTTGGGAAGAATCCTTTCAGAAACACTTAATTTTTGCAAATATTAGTGAAGGCACATTAAAATATCCTTATTATTTATTTAAAGAACAAAGTGCTTTTAAATAAACGATTATTCAATGTCGTAGTTTGTTTATGAATCTTCTTACTAAAACGTGGCAGAAAATGCATGAACGTAAAACGAATGCTATAGATGAGTTAAGAATAATGAATGGTTAAAACTTTATTAATTCCTTGGTTTAGTTAAGAACATCGAGAGAATGAACAATGAGTGACTGACTCAAAACATCGTATAGCTGTAAATGTTGTAAAAGTGAGGGTTGCCCAACATGGGATAGCATGTTCTTGTGAATTATTTTTTGAGTACGTCTTTTAAAAAGCACAACATTATCATCAAAACACAAAATTCGCTTTGCTTTCTAATACATTTAAAACTCTGTTTTTTTTAATTCTCTTCAACTTAATTAATAATACCGTCGTGGCAGTATTTGAAGTTAGTAATTTTGCTGCCAGTATGTATGAACAATTTTTCAAAAGCTGATAAACCTTTTTAAAAAAAAATACTTTTTCATTTCTGACATTTAAAAAAAAATGAAGCAAACAATCTTAATTTATAAATATATACTTAAAGGACCCATTTAAACTAGGAACATAAGTATAAGACACTAATATTGACTTTTATTGCTTTGAACAAAATCGGGCTTTGGGATTTTGATATATTATTTTTTTATTTTATTTATCTTAAATGCCTTTATATTAAATAGACAATAAGAATCCTCAGTTAAAAAAGTATATACGAACGATACATAAGCTATTGATAAGTGAAATAAAAGACGTTCAACAGGAACAAACATCGTCGAGTAAAGAGAAACAAAGGCAATCTAATTCTTTGAAAATTCTCGTGAAGCATGCAAGTACTTCGTTTTACAAATCAGAAGAACTGCTAAATGCTTTTATGTTACACGAAACACTCAATTCAAAACGTCAATACCGCCAGCTTTTGTCTGCAAATAATCAGAAATACTTTATTGTAAAAATTAAAGAATTATCAGATTCGTTAATGAAGAATCAAAATCAATCGAAAACACTACAATAAAAAACTAGGAACATTGATTTTGATAAAACGGAAAATTAAAAACATAAACATGGTCTCTCCACATTGTATACCTATTGTTTGATTTATATCATTGTAACTCTAAAAATCAATAACTTAAACCCCATTTCTTCTTCTCAGTCATGCCCTTCAATCCAGAAAATCCAGTGTCATTCGAGGAAAATCTTTGTTACCTGCTCCCCGACAAAATTCCTTTAGGCGTTTCTGTCATATGTGATTCTTGGAAGAAACAACTGAGAGACCAATAATTCCTTTCAACTAGTCACTCAACCAAGAAATTAATCGCTCTCGGGGTCTCTGTCTTTCTATTTTACGAATAACAACTATGTATTTTCCACCCTAACTCAAATCAAATTCTAATCAAATGTTTGGAAAAGTTGTACAATCAGTGTATTGTCTTTTATGTCATTAAATTTTTCATTCCTTAATAATTTACTATTCCATTCCTTGTAGGCATAAATTACTGTCATAGTTTTTTGTCAAAAATACGTTTCAATCTTATCTTCACTTTCAATTAACGGTGAGCCTGCGATTCCCTTCTAATTAGCTCTCTTTGGCACATTAAGCGCAATGTCTGCAAGGTTTTAGAGTTCTCAGTACTCTTCTTATGTTCTGTATGTGTACTTTTAGAATTTTGCAAGGCGTCGTAATAAGTCCCCATAAGCATGAGGAAGTACAGGCATATATTAATTCCTCACATTAGTTTTTATACGTATCGTATAAAATAGTAGAAGACTAATATTCTAGACATCGTTTACCGGGGTCTTTCGCCGGTGAAAACTTTAGTCTAGTTACAAGCAATTCGCTCTCGAAATCACTGTACTTTATAACACACAAACTGGTCATTAAAATTTCCATACGTTTAAAAGTCTTTGGTGCGGTGTAGCCTGGCTATATATCAAAGACATGACCGCCGTAAGGGGTACCATAATGATCTTATAATTACTAATATAATATATCACAAGAGACTTCATTTAAGGGTAAAATCTTTGTGAATTACACTAGCAACCCTGCTACCACACCTGGTCTGCTATGATTAAGTTACTTAATCTAGACGAAAGTTTTGTTCTACGTAGACCCAACCTAACTAAACTTTCCTTGCGTCTTACTTAAGTACCCATTACAACAGTACAAACTAGACACGAAGCCTTATAATATTTTAAAGATACCCTACCACACAAGCTTACATTTCAATTTATGCTAAATATAATTTATGGATTATTAAAAAATATTCTAAATACACGACAATTCTTAGATACATCCGACAAATCATTTCGGAAACCAACTGTCCACAACATGGTATATGATGACCACGACCCTCAGCATTGAGGACGATGACTGTTAAGATAAAGTAATAGAAACAAAATTGCTAATAACAATATCAACATTATCGGGTGTTTAAATTATAGCAATCAGGGATACATCTATAAATAAAGTACCAAAATTTGACATGAAATTGACAAATACAGTATATACTCGTACTCAGAGTTTTATCAGTTTGTGGCAAAATTTAAAATATTAACACCCGTATTAATGGTGGGGGTAAATGGGTTTTCTCCGCCTTTGTTCGCCTTAATTGCTTTTGACTGGCTTCTAGTGATTTGTATTACTGTCAATAATGATGTATGTATGTTGTTGTATTCATTTTATTTCATTTGTTTGGTGTCTGATACTTAATGAATTTACTGTAATGATATTTTTACTGTCCTTATTTTTACTATCGATTCTATTGTGATACAAAATATTTTTCCAGGCTAGCGAGAGGCACATGCCATTGTCTCTATTGTTTATTACATCATCTTTTTATTATTTCTTCTTCTTACAGTATCTGTATTAATGTTTGTTACTACGCGTGTATTGTCAAAATTGATTTTATGCCCTTCGTTGAGAGTGCATTGGACCAGTGAAGATGTTAATTTTCTGTTGTATGAATCCACTCTATACTCCACGACCCTGGCTGATATTTTACGATTACTTTTACCCACGTTTGAAATTTCGTATTATTTACATGTTTTTTCGTATATGACATGAGACTAAAGGGTTGATATTTTATGTAAGATATAATAAAGTCGTACTCACTTGCAAGTTGCTGTAAGGTACCGGCTTAGAATAGTGTTTCCACACTTTTCTATTATTATCACGAGTGTCTCGTAAATGCCAGTTGCTGTAAAAGCCAGTTGATCGAAAATACAACTTACAGATTCAGAAATAAGGTTCGCCATCCATCCATCCTTTTTACTCCGTATTAATAAGTTATTTTCACTTTGTACCATTTGATAAATTATAAATTCTTATCTCTTCGTTCTGACTCTCTTAACTCCCTTTAATTCTCTGATCAAATATGGGTCGTGCGATGTACTCAAAAGCCTTATGTCTGCTACGAACCTACGAAGCATACATTGTTCATACAGATTCTGACCTTTGACCTACGGTAAAGATTTACGAACTGCCATAAAGGTTTTCATATGCGAAACTGACACTTTGTGTCTTCGCGAGTTACGAATATAATTAAGTCAGTTTTATATCACAAGTTGGTTAAACGCAGGTACGCCTTGATGTTTCACCACTTTCTGAAATTAATTTGAGATTGAATTAAACTGTTTTTCACATTTTGTAACAACTACATTTACAGAATTATTAGGTATCAACTTATTAAAACGAAAACCTTCATAGAGATATCCTTTTTATTTTTCAATATGATTTATGTAGCTATTCGTTAAGAACGGTAATAAGAATAGTTGAATTTTTTTTTTAAATATAACAAAAAAACTGTATTTTCATCATTATATCAGCCCTCTCTCACCCAGAAATGTATTTAGACCTTCTCTGACAACTCGCACCCTCCATAGATCTCCATATCATGAGCAGACCGCTTCTACCCACCTCCAGCCACTCGTCTTGTGCCATCGGACTACCTTCCAACACCTTTCTGTCAGATCTACGTCCAGCATTTTTTGAGCACAATCTATTATAGAACGGCGCTATAGAAATTGTTATTAGTCCATAGAAAACTGTTTTGTGCTTGAAACTATAATAAATTTACTTCCTCCACCGCCATCCCTTCTGTTTTTGGCGACTGATCGATCATAGAACGGCCTTAAGCAACACAAACGAAGAAAATAATTCCAGAGAACTGTAAAATCTTGTAGATACTGCATTTTGACGTACCTAGGATGAGATGGCTTGACGACGACATCGAGGGAGATATAAGAGTGATCGGACAGACAAATTAGAGGAGACTTGTTGCCGATATGGTGGAAAGGAGGCAGTTTCTTGAGGAGACCAAGGCCCACACGGGGCTGTAGCGCCATTGCTGATGATGATGATATGAGAACTTATTGTAAAAAAACAGTATATCAAGATATTAAGTAGGTACCTAGGTCTAAAATATCCAACTGAATAAAATAAAGAATTGAACTCCCTAAATATAAGTAAGCGTAGATGAATATCAAATATAAAATACTAATAATAAAAGGCATAATGAATTTCAAATATAAAAGTTATGTAAGGGCGTAATGTAAAATGTATATTTATTCACGTCTAATGTAAATACATAATATGGCTAATGTTGGAGAAAGATTCTGGAGGAGGCCAGGGCCCACACAGGGCTGTAGCGCCAATTATTATGATGATGATGATGTAGTATGATATAACATGGTTAAATTATTTATTTAATTCATTTATCCCTATATTAACGCAAAAGATACATAAGTTTATTTTCTCATCTAGACACTCAAGTACCGACTTGAATAAATGTGACAATTTTACATTACTTAAGACCTAATTTATCCGGCAACCTCTCGAGTATTATAATGGGTAGGTACATTTCGGCGGCTTTGTTCCAAAACGGGTAAAGAAAAGTTACCGCCTAACTTACTAGAACAAATAATGATTAAATTACAAACACACACGATGTATTATAAAGTATAAAGACCGACTTACGAGAGAAATGTATTAAGACTGAGAGAGAAAGAGAAAGATAGGTTAGTGCAAAGATTTAGTTGAAAAGGGGCCGCAACTTTGTGCGAAATTAGACCTTGCGGTTTTGTTGTTTGGCAGAGGATTCTTAGATACTTGATACCCGTACATACATAAATATATATTCGCTAAATATCGCGAATCACAGAGTTTTGTCTTGTTAGATGATTACTGCCTGTTTAGAAAAAATCGTCTATAGTTTGTAGAATTTGAATCACAATCTAATAAAATTTTGAAGTTAAGAAAACAAAAACTAAAACATTAAATAAAAATAAAACCAATACAAACGTTACTCATATACATTTTTTTCAATAATGAATATATCCTTGATACAATTACATATACATATACATCCTCATACATTCCATAAACTAAGCATATATGCTTGAACTATAGGTGAATGAAATCGGTCGTGGTAGGATTCGAACTTGCGACCACAAGTTTACTAACCCAGCGCGAAAATCACTCTGCCTTTACCCATCTTAAGGTAACAGTTCGCTGCGCGACCGACACAGGAGACCGAGACCGTTAATTGATTGTATGAAATTGTACCGGAGTTGAAGAGACCGGAGACCGAGACCGGAGACCAAGACCGGAGACCGAGACCGGAGACAGGAGACCGAGACAGCAAAACGGTCTCCTCCATACAAAAGTGGTGTCTCGTGGTGTCTCTCTGAGTATCACGTGGTTTCTCTGAGAATCACGTGACCGGACAATGTCAGAGTGACATTTATCATCAATATTTCAGGTTATGGTTTCATTTTTTCGCATTGTTTTTTGCAGTAAATTTAATACAATAGTATTTTATTTAGCTGAGAGTACATTCTGAACATATTTTCGTCAAACAATAAATTTCTGTATCAAAATGTAAACGATCTTTCTTTCCCTCTAGTTGTGTATAATTTGTTTACAGACATTCTTCGTTTTGTTTTGTCCAAATGTCGATTTGTTCAAGAGAACTTTGTTCTCTTAACATATCGACAAAGTTTCAAGCCAGGATTCGCGAGATTTGTATGTAGTGTCTATATTTTTCACGGCTTTTCCAACTTTGAAGTCAAAAATCACCTACTTAGAGGCTTCGCAGCATATATGTATGTTCTATATACCGATTTACTCAAAATTCGGAGTAGAACATAGTGTGTGTGTGTGTGTGCGTGCGTGCGTGCGTGCGTGTGTTGTGTGTGTGTGTGTGTGTGTGTGTGTGTGTGTGTGTGTGTGTGTGTGTGTGTGTGTGTGTGTGTGTGTGTGTGTATGTGTGTGTGTGTGTGTGTGTGTATGTGTGTGTGTGTGTGTGTGTGTCCAGTTTTTTTTTTTTTTTAAATATATTTTTTTATGATAAATTTATGTGTTTAACTGGTTATATTTCCAAAGTTTTTAAAAATATCGAAAAAAAGCCGAAACAACTCAACTAGATAATTTAATTTTCTATAAAAAATATTAACATTGTAGTAATACATCTTTATTTTTCTAACAATTTTTATAAAAATTGAATTTAGTGACGATATCGCTTCATACAATTTGTATGGCAGTCGCCTATACACAATATCTGAGAAGACTTAGTAGTGTGATACTTAATCTCCAAACATACATACTGACTGACCTCCATACTATCCTATCTTGACATACATGTGTTGTATAGAAAACAAAATTTCTTAAAATATTCAATTATTTGGAATTGTGTTTATAGTTTGGTACTTATTCTTCAACTATACATACTATCGCAATCAACAGTTGGATCTCATGTGTTACATGCAACTAGTAATAATAATACAACTCGTGTCTCGTGTTCATCTCAGTCATTAATCCTCACAGAACATTTATTCCAAATGTGTGTTTTATTGTTTCGTTAACTAAAATTGAAATTATGTAATATGTATACTTAGGTATCAGCAAATAACTGGATTTACTTTGGCGTAAGAGGTGACGTTTTGCGCATCTACCGATCGAACAAAAATAAATGGTCTTTGCGTTCTGTACCGCCCACGTGATTTTTCAGGATATTTGCCGATAACTTTACCCACTGTAAAATTTACCGCTAATTATAAAGCGGACCCTCCCCCTTTGGGTTATTCCCAGCCCTTAGATGGGTCTCTCCCTTGGTTCTGTCGAGCGAAGCGGGCTGTCTTTTGTTTGACTGAAGAAGCGGGCGTAGAGACGCCTATCTATGAGTCAGTACGGCGTGTGGAGCATGTAAATTGTATCCTCGGGCTATTCATCTCTTCGCCTTATACAACTCTGTATGTATGGATAAACGGAGAAGGGAAAACGGCCGAGTGTTTTCACCGGAAGTAAAACAAAAGAAACAGGTACCTTCGCCTTCTTACGGAAATGGTCGGAGGAAAGGTATATGTAACAACACAAAAGGTGGTGTGAGATGGTTCGAAGAGATTTCATCATCTTCGTGCCTTGGCTGAGATCACGGAATAAAAAAAATTAAAGAATTTCACACTCCATAAATATATCAATGGTTAGTAATCAATAATATGCATCATCGAAGTCATTTCTTATTTTATTAAACCCTTCCAACCACACTTATCTACGTTCCTCGAAAGAAATCGTACTTCTATTTTAATTCACGTTTCCAAAATGCTCTCTTAATATTCTGAATCATCATTTTCAGCATCTTATCTCACTCTACCAGTCATTTATATTTACTTTGTCAGACATTTTATACATGGGCACATTATACGAGAGCAAAACGTTCTACGAAAAATGGTACAGTTTTATCGAATGCTTATTATACAATATCACCAAGAAAGAGCACACATAACAAAATACATATAATTAAATTTCTCTAACTCCAGTGCAATCACATTATAATTATCTCTTACCCCAAATGTCAACAATGTGAAAGAGACGAATACAACAACAGAATCTCTTTAGATACGTATATGGCGGCCATCTCTACGGCCCCAAAATGCTTTAACCATCACTACTCGATGCGCGCCGTCGCTGTATTTATTGGCGCAGCACCTACTCTCATCATTCGGATTTTCTCAGCCCAGTACGCAAGACGTTTGCCGTGCGCGATCCCTCAGCATCTCTTGGTGAAAATAAGATACTTAAATAGTTTTAATAAATTGTACCAAATAAGCCACATTAAATTGAATTCAGAGTAAGTGATATTTCATTCATAAATAATCAGTTGCTACCCCAATGTATATCTATTGGTCAGGAAGTATTTTATATTATCATTTAATCTTTGAACATGCAAATATATCCTTCCGATATATTCTGATAATTAATTTATATAATCCAACCTTAAGTATACTTCTTTGCCAAACGTACAAGCGAATATGATTTGACCACTCTACTAAAAATAAAAATAACTATCTATCCATATAAATTTATTAGTTGTCGAATAAATATGCAGCATTAAATAATTTATCTGGTCGTTCCTTCACAGCTCTAGTGTAAGTTTTACATGTTTTCATCATAGGTACGAGATGGCATTTTAAATACGAAAATACATCCGAACGCTACAAGACTTACGTGTAACAAAAGTGCGGTAAGAATAGTGAGGTATGCACTTTACTTTTGTTTACCGAATTTAAAGACTAGTAACGTATCTATTATTTTTGTATATCATTGTTCATCATTCATTCTTTTTGTGGCAGAGAATCTTTAAGCATTCATTTTTATTCATTCATCCCTCTCAATCTTTATATCAGCTGTTTTTTTATCCGGATAAAACTTCCTAGCATATTATTATGAAAATTAACATTCTGGTATCTATTCATAATCTATGGCCAACATTCCGACAAGAACTTTAAATGATTATCTTAGAGATCTTTTCGGACCTATTTTGTCAGAACAATGGAATTTATCTTATGATGTCCGCACATCACTATTTTGCAAATCATTGCTACCATCGCAAGCGGTAGATATAAACAGTTGTACGCTAACCATTCGAGATAATCTCCAGTGTCGTGTCGTGGCTTGACGTATCGCTAATTCTCCTCGACATTCTTATTCTGTATTAATTAAATATAATAATTATTAAACGACTAAAATGTAAAACCTTAATTGAAATAAATATTACTATCTACTTATTGTCTACGAGTACTATCATTCATGATATAAATTATCAGTTGCCCCAATATTTATTGTCTATAGTATATCTAATATAGTGAGATGTGTTTTGACAATACTTTTGAACATGCGAGTATGTAATCTTCTGATAAAATTCCTTTAAAGTAATTAATCGCAACAATCTCATAAATAAAACACAGCTCTCTATATATGAATCAAATATTAATGTCATAAACCTTATAATCTATGAATCACTATAAGTTTTTTTTTTGTATTTATGCTATTATTATTTTACTGTGAATCCTAATACCAACTTATAATCCGTATCGTGATATCTTAAGTTATATTGTTTTTTGATATTCTCAGATATTTATAAAAGTTCATAGGTACTTACCAAAGTCATATTTCTTCGGACTGTTTAAAATATATTTCAGGGATCTATAATGGGACATTTTTTAATTTTCACATAGAAGCAAACGGTTTTGTTAGTTATATATAATATAAGACTTGATTTTGTACTGAAAGGTCTTTGACAGTTTTCTCAAAACAGTGCGAAAATGTTGAAATAAAAATAACCAGGAACTACATAAAACCCGAAAACGTACGATGAAACATCCCCTTAAGATAAGGGTTGATAAAGTCATCATGACCTCTTGTATGACTCATATTAAATAGATAAACAGCCAGTAAAAGTTTTTATGGTCCTCGAGTTGTAAATTCTTAAAATATGTGGCAATTTAGATAAATAAAAATTCATCTGTTCTCTGTTTTTATCGTTTGCAATGCTGATTAAAGTTTACATGTGCGGAGCATAAGACAGATGCCCGATAGGCATGAAATATGAATGAAGAAATTTATAGAGCCCTCGAATTTTGCTATATCGGCAATGAGGTGCAAATTAAACAATAAAGAATACAAGATAGGTGGATTTGACGGTTGCATTATGGGAGTCTGTGCTTAATTTATTTGGTGTAAATAATTAACTCTTTAAAACAAAACGAGTAATTTAACAAATTTTTAAAACAACAATATACCTTTTGATAGGGGGGTGCTTTACAGAAAGCAATGTTCAAAATATCTAATTAAGTAGTAATATCTGCAACTCCCACAATATATTTTATTTATTTTATTTTACAGAATACAAACAGTCATATTCATTATATAAGTAAATGCACAAAATGATTTATCAGCATATGGACCAGTAAGCTCTCGACATGACCGATATTTTAATTATGTTTATAATTAAATAAATATTTAAATCAATAAATAAATTAAGAAACCCAAAAAAATATGAATAAGATTTGAGTAAACATGAGTAAACATTACTGGCTATTAATGTATTATTACAAAGATGCCGTGACCAGAGAAAAGAGGTATTTGCATGTTTCATCGATTATGAAAAGGCATTTGATAGGGTGAGACATTGTAACTTAATTGAAATGCTGAAGGAGTGCAATCTGGATACAAAAGATCTGAACTTCATCCAAAACCTATATTGGCACCAAACAGCTGAGATCAGATGTGGAAATGTGACGTCAGATGAAATACCCATACAGCGAGGAGTACGGCAGGGTTGTATCTTGTCTCCTCAATTTCACAACTTGTACTCTGATTATGTATTTAAAAGAGCTCTCAACAACACCGAGAGGGATATAAAAGTCAACGGCGTAGTAATTAATAATATCAGGTACGCCGATGATACTATATTACTGGCGGATTCTATTTCTGATCTCCAGGAACTGTTAAACAATGTCAATGTATTTTGTGAACATTTGGGCTTATCTATAAATGTAGCCAAAACAAAGTGGATGACATTTGGTCGATGTGAATATCCTGGTTCTTCCTTGCAATTAATGGGCAAGGTTATAGATAAGGTCAAGGTTATAGAGTCCCTTGACCCGGATATGGAGATCAAGTGCAGAATTGAGGTAGCAAGAGCTGCCTTTAATAAAATGAGATCTTTCTACTGCAACGGAAAGCTCAATATGGACCTGAGACAGCGGATGATGAGATGTTATGTGTGGTCTGTGTTGCTATATGGCTGTGAGACTTGGACATTGACGGTTAACACCATGAACAGGCTGGAAGCTTTTGAGATGTGGTTGCATCGCAGAATGCTCAAAATCCCTTGGACAGATCTGGTTACGAACTCAGAAATCTTAAGTCAGAACAACCAGGAAACTCTTGCTCCAACTAATACTGAAGGGTAAGATAGAAGGTCGCCGAGGGACTGGAAGGAGACAGATGTCCTGGCTGCGCAACATTAGGGAATGGACCGGCTTCAGGAACGTGGAACAGATATTCCGGGCAGCACAGGACAGAGAGGGATTTGCCAGAGTGATAGCCGACGTCGGGGGTTCCTGACATGGCACCGGAAGAAGAAGAAGAAACATGAAGCGAACGCCATATTTTACTTATGTTTCTTTAAAAACTTATCTAAAACGATCTTCATTTTTATTTTACATAAATTAGGTACTACTCGGGCAACTAACAGGTACTGTGTCAAATATCAATTTAACACACACCCAATAACAAGTTGCCACATTCTGGAGACTTCGATATTAATCGTCTCACAGATCCAGACTGAAAATTGAACTAAAATAAAATAAACAGAGAATATATATACATACTTGCACTCTATGCAATTTGTTTAAGAAAACAATATGCCTATTAATAATGCGTGGACATATTATGTAAAACTAAATAAACAAACACACAAATATAGTGAATACAGAATTAAAATGATTCTTCTCCCGAAAATATAGATAATGCAAAAACTGTTACGGGGTATTTAAAAAAAATACTATTTTGAAAATCTCAATATAATCATGAAAAATGTACCTTTTCGTTCTTTGGATCGAAGCACAATATCTTCAAAGGTACAACATATATTGAAAACAATATCATGAAAGATCTATTCTGTATTGGGATGTTTTTTTCAACGCCATAAAGCGCAAAAATTGACATAATATTATTGAGGGTAATACGTAGCTTTTCAATTTTATTTAGGTATGTAAAAATTTGCAAAACCGAATATCTTTATTGCCTTGAATCGTTTACATGTCACATAAAACCGTTTGAGTTTGTGTCGTGAGTTCGGTCAGAAAGAGGCGAGATTCGACTTTTCCCGGTGAAATTAGTGCGATGTGAAAATCTCGCTGGAGGCATTCGAAAATATAGCATTTTACGCGAGAATATTTCACTTCCATATTGAAATCGTCGCTCTTCTTACAGATGTTGCCAGTATAAAGATTCACTCTTATTATTAGAATAATAAATAACGTAAGGTGGAGCACACTAGCATCATTGGTGCGATGCAACTTGATATTCTGAACTGAAGTGGTTCATCGTCAAAGATGCAATTTTATAGTAGATTTTTATCGCAGAGTGTAAAGCGATACATAACAATTGAAAACCTGTATAGTACTGCTATAGATTGGCATACAAATAACGCTTCTACATGAACTATAGCAAACATAAAAAAGTACAAAGACAATAAGCGAAGAACAGTAAAATCTAGGGACAAAGAAATTTTGTAATTTGTCTGAAACGTTTGTGATATTCTTGGATTTCAAAATACTATGGACATATTATATTTAATGAAATTAAAAAGTTTCTGAAAAAAACCCTTGATCACAGATACATTGAAATGTATATGTACGTATTAAAATGTTATTTTCATCTATATAAAATCATTTAAATCTCAAATTGACATTTATAATCTGTTTGCACAGCAAGACTCTTACAACATAAGCATAGCAAGATAATTTCGAGTATACCCTACAAATAGCTACAGGTGTAATATTATTTTTCTAGTTAGTAGTTCAGTTCTCTGCCTACCCCATGGGAGACATGATGATATATGTATATGTATATATGTAGTAATAATATCTTTCTTACAATTCTTCTTCTTCCTCTCGTTTTAGGCCGAGGGCCTATTTTTTCAGTCGGGGACTGCATCATCGTAATCGGACAACGCGGTAAAAAGAGATAGCTTAACATACAAAATTGTCGACCTTCGTAGCTCAGCCAGTTTAGTATCTGACTAACTTGTTATTGGGTGAGTGTTTACTTATTATTTTACATGGTACCTGTTAGTTTGTTTTTTTTTTTAAATGAATATGTCCTTGTTCAACAAGTGCATATACATCTTGCTACGTTCCCTACAATAAGCAAATAAATGCTTGTGCTACAGGTGAACGAAATCGGTCGAAGCAGGATTCGAATTCGCGATCACTGGATTACTAGCCCAGCGCGCTAACCGCTCTGCCATCAACCCAGGAGCTTCTTCTTCTTCTTCTGGGTCATAATCCTAGGATTGGTCTGCACCAAACACTCGATCTTTCCACTTATCTCTATCGTCCGCCAGTCTCTTCATCTCTTTGTAACTGCTACAGCGCACGTCACCGATTATCTGATCTATAAAGTTGTTTCTGGGGCGGCCTCTACATTTGCTCCCATCAATCATTCCTTCGACGATGGTAAAAAGCAGGCCTGGGTGCCGGATGTTGTGGCCTATCCAAGTTGTTCTCTGTTGGGCAATTATTTTCATAAGTGGCCTTGTTTCTCCAACCCTGCTTAGTACCTCGTCGTTGCTGATGTTTTCTGACCAGTGAACTATAGCCATGCGTCTGTAGCACCACATCTCAAACGCAGACAGACGTCCCGTTTTGCGTTGGCTGATGGTCCATGTTTCACAGTCACATAGCAGTACACTCCAGACAAGCCCGAGGAGCAATATAAAATAAATAAAAAAATCACGTCGAATTGATAACCTCTCCGTTTTTGGAAGTCGGTTAAAATCTTAAGATTGATGGAAAAAATGTTCAAAAGAAACTACAAATTGTGATTGAGGGTCCATTTGTCGGTTACCAGAATCAAAGAATTTCAAGATGATTCGTTATTAAAAGCACCAGAATGGTTTGTTATGTGACCTTCGTAGTTGGTATATACTATCCCATATCATCCATATTCATTTTTATACTCATATAATTTACTATTCCTTTTGAGTGTGAAAGCTATGTTTGGCTCCAAAACAAATATTAATCATTCATCATTTGTAGATAATAAAAGCTATGCTTTATGTTTTCTTTTTCTTTTGAAGTATTTAAAGTTAGCAAAAACATTTTGTCGCAGTACGGATCATTGAAATAAAACCGTGATAAAGATCTATCCGCTAAGGAGATCACAAATCAAAGACTTCTCAGAACTTTGTGATTTGAAATATCTCTTGATAATTAATCTTCTAAGAGAGATTTTCTCCACTCTCATAGCGCAGTAAAATGTAAATCTTGATTGCTTGTTAAAAGTATTATATCTTCCATGCACTTCTGTTCGTGTCTTATAAAATAACTCCCTAAGAAATATCTCTTTTTGTACATAAACCAGACGCTATATTTTTCTAACTTTACAAGTGTTCTTCTTTCGTAACTGAATAAAATGGATAGCATTTCGGCATTTGCTAATCGCACCTAAACATCTAAGAAAAGAGTTTTTTTTATTATTTGTGTGCTTCATCATAAATTAAAATATTTTTTATTCGCGCCCTTAAGTTTTGAGTATTTACAGATTATTGTCAAAAGCTATGTGAAATTTTGTCAATGGTCTAACTTGTAACATAAAATGCTAAATTTAACTAAATATCAATACAATGTCACTTCAGTACATTCGTTTTTCCAATATCATATTCTGTTATCGAATCAAAGTTTACAGCGATTGATATCTTACAGAAGAATAAGACGCAAAGTAACATAACATCCTGCTCTAAGTTAAAGGCAATCAATCACTATTCAAATTCACCTGAATAGCTTTCAAGATACCTTGTAAAGTTCCCCGAAGCTTTTCACTCAATCGGAAGTCACTCGGAGCTTCTAGTGCTTTCTGTACTCTATCAGTTTTATTTTTACATTTGATACACTAGGAAAATACAGAATGCTTTCTTACAGAAATATTGATATTGAATATGTAAAATATGATCTGGATACATGAAATTCAATTTCGAAGTCTAGCGGCATATTTTTAATCAAATAAATCTTATTTTAATGCCGTAATAAATATGTCAAAAACTTTGTTCACAGAATGAAAACATGAACAAATGAACAATGTTTTGTTGATTTGTGTAGTTGGTAAAATGTTTAACATAACTCGTAAAATTTGTCCTATCTATGCGGAAACTTTGGAATTGATTGTAAACAAAAATGATATAAATAATTTCAAAGATTTTTTGTTAACACAGTGGAAGTTCATAATTATAAATTAAATGAGAATTTTATTTATAAAAATAAAACACACCATTCAATCCACAAAGAGTTATGAAATTTATTAGCCTAAGCGTTTTCGCAGCTAGCATCTTCAGAGACACAACTTATACTACACAACAACAGAACTCTGTAAACGCTCACCATCATCAGCTCCACATCCCAAGGTGGAACCTGGCATCCAAAAGAAGTCTTCGCCAATCCGATCTGTTAGCGCCTCCTTGTCTCCAATTGACCAGGCCCCCCTGGACGCAGTCCATCCATCTCAACTTGGGTCTCCCCCTACGCCTCACACCCTCCATTCTATGGTGAAGGACTCTTCTGGCGGGCAGTTGCTCATTCATCTTCTCCACATGTCCAAGCCATCTGAGTCTCCCAATCCTTACAAATACCCTAACTATATATCATCATAAAGCTCGTGATTGTATCTGATTCTCCACCCTCACAAACAGCTCCGTAGATTCGCCGCAGGATCGTTCTTTCAAAAATGCTAAGTTGGTCCTCGTCTCTTTTAGTTAGAGTCCAGGTCTAGGAGGCATGTTTCAACACTGGTCTGACAATAGTTTTATACAGTGTTAGCTTTGTCTTTCCCGACAGCAACCTGGACTTCATGTGCCTGTTAGCAACAACAATTCTTCTGTTCACTTTTTCACTGGTATTATTCTTACTGGTAATTAGTGAACCGAGGTAAGTGAACTGCTCTACAGATTCGAAGGTATAGCTGTCTACTGCAAGTGTTAGTGGCGGAGAAGTATGACGGACAGTAGGGCGTGACAACAGGTATTTAGTTTTTTGTTCGTTGACTGTCAGACCCATACTCCTAGCAGCTGTAGACGCTACCTGTGACTAAAAGTTGCGAAACTGTGTTTAGTGATAATAATAATAAACTCTGCCTTGAACCTTGCGCAAGTGGCGAGCTTATTTCCATATGGCAATTTCTTCCAACTAACCAGTGTTTTCACCCCAGAAAACATTTGCGTGAAAAATGAATTTAAATAAAATTTAAATTTAAATAAAAATTTTGTGTATCATTTTATAACTAAAATTATAATTTAATTTACAAGAATAATTTGTTTATTTTGATTCTCAGTAGGTAATAATTTGTTCGTTTATTTATACTGAATTCAAAAGATTCTAGATACGTGCCTTTATAACCTGAGAATCTCTACCATAGCTTGGTGCACTTTATCGTTTCCATTACAATTTTATGAGTTCAAATAACTGAGAGGTCACTGTATATTTTTCTTTTCTGGTAATGTTTAATTATTTCTTGTTTATTCTTTTGCAATCAATAACATGTAACCTTAGACCAAATTGAAAAAGTACTGCCTCAGAATAGAATCGTCAAGTGAGGCAGTTAATTTCCAAATAGAAACAATGTAGATAGGATGAACGGTTACAGAATTGCAGCTAAAGAGATCCCATCTGGACATCGCCAACCTGAAAGACCACTTAAAAAATGGAAGGAAAG
The DNA here is from genome assembly GCA_963576475.1 of Molanna angustata. Taxonomy (NCBI): domain Eukaryota; kingdom Metazoa; phylum Arthropoda; class Insecta; order Trichoptera; family Molannidae; genus Molanna; species Molanna angustata. The sequence goes on along the minus strand of OY754976.1, from coordinate 13,853,581 downwards.
CTGGAATCATCATCTCAAGTAGCATATTTTATGTATCAAAGACCAAAAGGTCTATCGAAAGAAAAGAGGACCAATAAGAAGGTTATTGAAAGTAGAACTAAAAACTAATTATTCTATTTAATTTTAACATTTCATTGACAATTTAATAATTCAAAATAGTTTTTGCGTTTATATGCCCGACTCAAATTATCCGATTCTGGCTGGTTTCGTTTGCCTATAGCACATGCATCTGCTTATTTAAGAGAATGTAAAGAGACGAAAAAAATTACATTACCATTCCATAATTTAAAATTTTTCGTTTCCATTGAAAAATACATTTCTATAACACAGTGCATTTTTTATGTCTACAAATATAACTACTTTCCAAGCAAATGGAAATATTATCATATTCGACAGCCCAAAAGTTGAATAAATCAAGAAAATATAAAAGTCCCTAAAATGAAATATGCTTCCATAAAATCCCTTGCCGCAGAAAGGGGCGAAAAAAAAAGTTTGTCGAACAATAATGGATTTCCAATGTCCTATACAGTTTTCCGAAATCTTCAAACTGAATTTATCATATTATATACATAAGCTCTGTCCGGTCCTACCTATAAATGTGATTTACTCACTCCCAAGTCCGTTGTTATGCCACGGAATAGTATGGAGGTATTCCACAAAGGTAATTTGAATATTCTTATGTACAGACCCTCACCGAAAATTCTTACCCCATCAACCCGCATTTTGGGATTTGATTGATGTGACAAAAAATTTACACAAAATACCAACCTATGTCGGCGAAATATACATAAATATATCCCCCCCACAAATCCAGGGCTGCCAGCGAATCCCCAATTTGTATTCGAGCATTTGTATTTTGAGTAGGTTTTGGAATATCCTTGACTGACTCGAAAAACTTGTAATAATAAATATAGTTGGGTTCAAGAGAATTTCAGATGTTTTGTAAAAATATTTGATCATTATATTTCAGATGGGTCGTTTTTTTTATTATTTTCATTCTTCAATGTCCTAACGCAGTGATCAATATTATACAGATTGAACAGCCATGGGAATAATACGCAGCCTTGCTTCACCAACATTTGACACTTCACAAACATTTTGGGATAATTCTCAAACTCCAGTGTAATTTTCTCGCATTACTTTGTGCTGAGAATAAAATATATTCAATAACACAAATATTTGTATGTTACTAAAAAATCTTGACTCGCCCCTAATTCTGTACTAAGGTCATTATGTGATGATGTGAAGGATAATCTACCAAAATATCCTTCACATGGACTGCAAGATCTGATCTCTCTTTTTCATACAAACTAAATAAATAAATAAATATATACAACAATACGTTACAACTTCATATTTCAATAATTTCTTTATTTCTTTATTTTACTTCTTGGCCAACTAACAGGTACTATGTCAAATATTGATTTAACACGCACCCAATAACAAGTTGCCACATTCTGGAGACTTACGATATTAATCGTCTCACAGATCCAGACTGAAAACACAATTCAAAACTGTGTCTCCACCGGGAATCGAACCCGGGACCTTTGGATCAGTAGTCAGATACCTAACCAACTGAGCCATGAAGGCCGACAGATAATACACAAAGAATAAAATATTATGAATTTAAAAACCTTGAAAAAATGCATATATAATAATTTTTGATAAGCAAGCGACTCGCTCGCGTTTGTGAATTATCCATAGTCTTGTTTACGCGAATACTCAACGCAAAGCCATATAAAAAAACTCGAAATTTTCTTGTCACAAAGGTTCATATAATCATAATGTAGAAAGTAATAGTGGATTCGCTCCACTAGCGCACAAATACTCGTAAAACATAAAGTCACATACATTATTTTACCTTTGATGTGTGTTACCCTGAAACCGGATAAAGCTTTGATGTCAAAGTGCATTAAGTCTTTTTTGTCCATTTCCTTCCGAAAGCTCGGCGTCCATTTCCATAGCAATTAAGCAAATGGTTTTTGGATATCACTAGTTATGAAATAAAATTTATGATCACTCACGATTTTTGTATTTTAATATAATAATGCTCACCTACAATAATGCTTAGATATCCGGTCATATATGTATGTTTTCAAAAACATGCCCATTTACGCAATAGTTGGAAGGTAGGTACAAGAGCAACTGCATGATTGCATGCATGTGAAAAAAAATCCATTATTTTTATAAATATTTCATTTTAGGTATATATGCCATATAGGAATTGGATATTTTTGTACAATTTTCTTCCTAAAGGCATCTGACCAAGAACGTCTGACCAAGTTGTCAAACGACCAACCACTATGACACGATGGCTAAGAGACAAACTACATACAAGTAGGTTTACATATATAAGGAGATGGTTATTTAATTATTAGATTGATTATGATTAACGAATTTAAAGTAATTTCATTCAGAAGATTGTTTGCGTGTTCAAAAAGTATTAAAACTCATCTCTCTATATAACGACAATGGGGGCAATTGATAATTCATATAATAAAATATTGCACTCACTCTGATACCTACGTACTTATTTATTTTGATTAATGTTTTAGGTACATAGCAGATGTGTAATAATTATTATATTCAATTTACACGGAATAAGAATGTCGAGGAGAAATCGCGATACGTCAAGCCACGGCAACTGGAGATATTTCGAATGAATTGCATAGATGGAGAAGGCTGTTTATAACTTCAGCTTGCGTTGGTAGCAATGACGTGAAGTTAGTGATGTGAGGACAATATAGGGATGTTCCGCTACACATATAAAAAAGTTATGTTATGTAAAAAACGAGGTGGTTGTGGCCAACGTTTTACTGCTCACTACCAAGTCACTCCATAAAGTTTTCAAATTTTGAATAGAATGTTTTCAGCGTTTTCATGAAATCAGTTTGTTAAATTTTTTTTTATTGAAAAATAATAAAAAACATAAGATACTACAAAAAAGAAAACAATCATTATGAGTCACGCCAAGTCTAATTTCTAGACTTGTCGGCGTGTTCTCAAAATAATACATATATATGTATACTTTAAAAATAACAAACAACATTACAGTAAAAAGAGACATACAAATATCACAAAGATGATCTCCCAAACAAACACACACTCCTTCCTATGTTACAAAAGTTATCTTTTTAAAATCATAAAAATAAATGAAATGAGAAAAAAATTAAATCGTTTGTGATCATAATTATATATAAATCCACAGCTCAATAGCCATTCCTTGACAAGCCTTTTTACATTATTTTTGTTTTGGCATTTCTTAATAGATGCCGGCATCATATTAAGCAATTTAGGTAGGTACATTATATTCTAACGTTCTCTTACCGTATTTATTATTATATTTTGGAACTACATATCCGTCGTTAAATTTAAATCTAGTGTAATGCGTATGTTGCGGTCTGTCTTTATATTCGTCCTTTCAAAACTGGTCAAGGATTGTTCTTTCCCAAAACAAGCCTTTGGCGGATAAAACATTCAATTTTTTAAAATAGAGTGAGATATTATTAAGCGCCGCGGTAGGTATAAAACATTTTTTTTAACGAGTAATCTCAGAATTGATTTTTGTGCGAGCATGACTTTTTTCAAATTGGTATTGGTGCAATTACCCCAACTACTTATACCATATCTGATTACAGATTCCAATATTTTATTTATATATTATATTTATTTCAATATTTTATTATGAAAAATTGATTATTCTCCAACGCCATTTTATGAAAGTGATGTGCCTTTTTAGCATTTTTTTAATTTTTCTGAAATATATTTGACAGTTAAAAAAATGAGTAGTACTGTTTTGATATCCTTCAAAATCTAATGGAAGTCTAAACGAGTAGGATTAGATATATGAATTTGCAAAATTTTAAAAGAATCTAATAGGTAAGTGTTTTAGTCTATGTATAATCGATAAAGTAGAATAAACACGCCTTACAAAGTACATAACTTATAGTATACAGCACAATCTTTCAAAATAAATCTCGCATGATTTGAGTTGATAAACTGCAATAAAAAAATAACCTTAAAAATTGTACTATTCTTAACTCCTCACTATATCTCCTTGGAGCATTGAGAAGTAAAAAATTAAAACCAGAATTCCTTTTCGAAATCTATATTTTCGTTTTTTTAAACGGGATTCTGATTTTTAAATCATTATTCTTCTCGGTGGAACGGATCCTTAAATACTTAATCTGTAAACCGTAGATAAAATAATAATAAATATCAATAATATGTTGTATTTTCTCATCCGCTAGGAATAGAACCGAGATTGCCCGCTCAGAAATGAAACCATACAACTCTCTAGTACTTCATTGTAAGAAGACAAATATTTTAATTAAGAGGCGTTGACGTTGTGGAAATCATTAATATTTTTTGTTTTGTTTATTTCTACTTCATCATTATTTTTTGGTGCACTTCTAGTTTCAAGAACTACTGCCCTCTTCTCTGGCTGAGTCAATACTTGTAAGAAGAACCTGAATTCAAACACTGTTGTAAAACATATAAAAGAAGATGAGTTCAAGCTGCCAATACAAAATGAGCCATGAAATGGTCTCGTGGTGGGGTCTGCGAGACCCTTCCATTCAGCAGTGAAAGTGCTATCGCACAATTAATCACGTCACAGAGGTGTTATGGAGAGGGGTGTGTTTTTGACATTTTCGGTTCTCCCCACGGCTGACCAAAATCCTCTTTAATATAATTTACATGGCCTCTCTCTGCCACACCATGGGGCGGAATGTGCTCGCGTGGACAAAACGCAAATGGAGACCGATTTTTTATGTTTTTAAACGGTCATTATGGCATATTATTGTCATCGTAGACCAGTGGTTAATTTACGACTGCCTCGAAAATAAATTTTATAATATCCGTTTGAATTATTTGTACGTCTGGTAGGTAAAATATTCGCGTTTTGGTCTTTTATGGTTTTGGTAAAAAAATGTTTTTTTAACAACACCTCCATGAATTATGAAAATAATTAAATATTTTTATTATTTTTTTATTTATTTATTTATTGATTGATAAAGAGTTATACAGTCTACACAATTTTTAAGACAGACAATGTTCCATTGGTTTATAAGTGGACCAGTGAAAACTCCATGCGTTATTCAATAGGATAACTCAACTACAATAATTTATAAATTATACCCACATACTAGTAATTTATTTATAAAAGAACTCTGCTAAAAAAATAATTTGATTTAGATAATGCACCTGTCATAGGCTGGTTTACGTGATCTCAAATTGTACCTTCTTATTGAACTCCCAACCAATCCAATTTTTGAACGTTCTATACATTTTAATCATTAAAATATTTTCGTTTTAAAATAAGCTGAAACACCACCGCCATCTATGAAGGGACGATAAAACTTTTTTGTCAAACCTGGCAGGTACACAAAATAGTGTGTACTACAAAGGCTTACAACTTTATAATGATTTGCCTGAATCTGTAAAGGAGGCGTCTAGTCTTGCCGCTTTCCGTCGCTTATGTAGGTGCTGAATACATAAAACAAAAGTTTTTTTAAAAAATCGTGTGTTTCTATTGTTTATATATTATGTTCTAAGACTATAATATCTGTTTTGCTTGTTTTGATACTATATTATTATATTATTGTTATTTTTTTTCATGTTCTTTGATGTCTTCTATTGTGGTAGAGTGTTTTCCTTTTGTTTTTATTTTGTGTTTTATTGTTTTTAATAGGTACGTGTCTATTTTGTGTGTTCATTTAGTCATCCGATGTTGATTTGTTTTTTTTTTATTGTTTGTTTTTATTTTTGTTTATACTAGATGTAAGAAATTGTATTTTTTTACATCTAAATAAAATATATACAATACAATACAATACAATAATTATTGTATTTATTTCTTCTCGCTTATTTTGTTGTAAATTGATTTATTGTTATTGTTACTTCCTCTATCAACATAGTTTAGTTTATTTAATTTGTTAATACTTTTTCTACCAAGCATTGAATTTGTAATATTTCACGCGTAAATTCGTAATTGGAATGTATTTATATTTTAAAGATTATGTGAACAATGTTATGTGATAAATTCTGTGAATTTAACAACAAATAAAAATTAAATAAAAAATCCAGTGTATACAATATACAATATATAAAAATATTCGATACCAAACTACTCAATATTTTAGAGATTTCATTAACAGTCTTATTTTAAAGGTTTTAAATATTATAGTGTAAGAGATTTTTTCGTTTAAATTGTTGTTGCTTCTCATTATCTCATAGAATAACATTATTAGTTTTGTACTCACGATATTTTGGTACACATTTCTCTAACCCTTTGAATCCGTTCGTTCGTCGACAAACGACGCGTCTTAATGTTGAAGTTGACGAATGCATTCGTGCGTTCTGTCGAAAAATCACCCCTAAGGAGATGTGTCAACAATCCACGTTGTGCAAGAATAATCTATATATTAGAAGGATAACTAATGGTAAATCCCGACACTGTAAACACAATAAATCTATCGGGCTGTCTTCTAATAATTACTGAGATTTCCTTCTCACCGTCTGAAACACGATTCAAAGGTAAACAAACATATATCTTTCGTGTCAAGTTAATGTATAACGGCTTTCATACCTACATAATATATTATTCTTGGAGTTACATCTTAACTGCACCCTTTACCGATATTATACGTAATAGTCAGTAGTTACTTACAAAATTGATTGTTTTGCTTAACAATAGTTTAATAGCTACTAACAAAATTAATGATGTGCTATACAATAGTATACGTATGCATGTTTGGGTTATATATTTATTATTTGACTGATGGGGTTTAGTTTTGATTTTAGAGAATTTTTCATTCCATGAACAAATAATATGTTCATATACATGTTCTTTTCATACTTTTCAAATTATTAAGTAGCTACTAACAAAATTAATGATGTGATATGGATTTTTGGATTATTTATTTACTAGTTGCATGTAACACATGAGATCCAACTGTCGATAGCGATAGTATGTATAGTTGAAGAATATGTACCAAACTATAAACCCATAGATACAAATTATTGAATATTTTCAGATATTTTGTTTTCTATACAACATGTGTAGGTATGTATGTCAAGATAGGATAGTATGGAGGAAGATCCTTTTTCCTACCCAGAATATGCAAATAGCATGATGGTATGTATATGTATGTTTGGAGATGAAGTATCAAACTATTAAGTCTTCTTACATATTGTGTATAGGCGACTGCCATACAAAATGTATGAAGCGATGTCGTCACTAAATTCAATTTTTAAAAAAATTGTTAAAAAAAAATTGAGATCTTCTACTACAATGTTAATATTTTTTATAGAAAATTAAATTATCTAGTTGGGGTGTTTCGGCTTTTTTCGATAATTGTAAAAGTTTTGGAAATATAGGCAGTTAAACTCATAAATTTATCATAAAAAAAATATTTTTCTTAATAAAAAATGTTTGAGAAACCCTGGAATTTTTTTGAAAAAACTAATTTGAGATTTTGTATTTGTCTATGTTTGTACCAATTTTCAGCGTTCTACCGTTTATGGTTTCTGAGATATATGGAAAAATAAAATAAAAATTCAAAAGTTGATAACCCCTGACTGAAACAAAAATTCAAAATTCCGAGTATAAAAGTTTTGTAGGCCTGTAACTGTTTATATATTCTGAAATTTTAGGCTCTGTAAATTGAGCGGATCAAAAGTTATAAGGGGGGGACGGACACACAGACACACACACAGACACACAGACACACACACACACAGACACACACACAGACACACACACAGACACACACACACACAGACACACGAAATGTTCTACTCCGAATTCTGAGTAAATCCGTGTATGGAACATATATGCTGCGAAGCCTCTAAGTTGGTGTTTTTTGACTTCAAAGTTGGAAAAGCCGTGAAAAAAGTAGACCTCTCCATACAATTCTCGCGTATTCTGGCTTGATACATTGTCGATATGTTAAGAGAACAAAGTTCTCCTGAACAAATCGACAGTTGGAATATACAGAGACACCAACAGAACACTGAACAACACAAACAAAAAAAACATGAAACAAAAAAAATAGAATCTCCAGTGCTCCAATAACAGGTATCTCCCGCATGGCTATTGTGCATAATTAGGTAGGTACAATCAACGTCTCCTGACCATTCAAATTATAAAAAAGACATTACTTTGCACAGTTAAAAGTAAAGTTTAAAATACACAAATACATATATGTAGGAAAACAAAAAGAAAACAAATGATGAACTAATAAGATAAAACAAAAAAAAGGAATAATTGAATAATTGGATTATACAAAATATTTAGTATTTGGCTGAAGTGATACAATTTTAAGTTAGAGAAATTTTCTTTCCGGGAACAGAAAAGTTCTCTTTATACTTTTCAAAGGTGTTTAGTAGTTACTAACAAAATTAACGATATGCTTAAAAATACATTGTGTTTTTTTAATTAAATTTTTATTTTGATTTTTTTATTGTTATGTATATTTTGACTGTTCAGGGGGGCTACCAATGACACGTTCTTTATACTTTCTTGTCTTGTCTTAATCTTAAAAATGTAATTTACGATCGTAATGTAATTTTAATATTTATCTATATACAATCATAAAAAATGTCAAGATCATCGTTTAGTATGCAATCTTCATAAATTTTTGTATAAATTAACGCAATTAAATAATTCATTTTAACCTCAAACTTTTGTAAAGTCTGAACCTGATCTTATTTTATTTATTTATTTATATAATTTATGTACATGTGTACAAAGGCAGGTTTATTGCCATAAGGCAATTTCTTCCAACAAACCCGAGCAACGTGAAGTCTCTTAGTTAAATTGGTACAGTAATAATTAAGTGAGAAATAAATTAAATGTTAACAACTCCATGAGTAGTCCTGCAGACTCGTTTAATTTATATATTATTTTTTTCAATACTTTTTTCTTGTTATTTGTTTTTTTATTACTTAGTACCTATCTTCTCACATAATAAATGTGCCTCTAAGAAAAACTGTAATCATTTATTCTCTATATACATTAAATCACACCTTACACGAAATCGCGTTCAAAATACTAAAACACTTCTCAATCTTCATAATATTATGTTCTTATATCTGGTTGAATAGAAGAAACATTTTCGTATGATGAGTCAGGCACTCACAAAAAGTTCCCTTAGCCATAGTATGGTCGTCTGGTTTTTTATATCCCCCATCACTCGAATCTGTAGGATGGGCACACAGTTTAAGCTCATTTCTCACTGTCGAATATAACGTATATTATATTCCTTAATATATCTTATGTCCCACAATTGGTGTTCACACTGTGAGATATAATATTTAGGGCCTGTTCAGACATGGCGCGTTTGCTACATATTGTAGGGCCTGTTCAGACATGGCGCGTTTGCGGTATCCGCGAAGTAACTAACGAATACTAAGGCGTTAATGTAAGGGCAATAAATTTGCATCCTTGTGATTTTCGCAAAATTGAACAGGGCCTTAACCAAACCAATTCAGTTGCGATCGCCATTACATCATAACATCAACTCGTCCGTCAAGTTAAAATTGGATATTGTTTTGCTAAAAAGCCTCGATAGTTCATCAGACGAAGATGATAAAGAATTCGATTTACGTGTGTTACTGTTAAGTAAAAATATAAGCGTAGATACTGGATATCAAATCATATAAAGTGTAGAGAGGAATATTTATTTATTTATTTATTTGATCATAACAGAAATATAGCAATAATAACATCATTATAAAAAAAACAAAAAACATTTCATATTAACCCAGATAATCCTGAAACTTTTTTTTGTTCGAAAATTCTTGATTTTCGAATATATGGTAATTTGTGATAAAAAAATAAGGTCCTAGAAGAAGAAAAACAAAAATGTTTTTTTTTTTTTATTTTATTGCAAAAAGAAATGTGTACGATTATTCGAACAATAGGAACATAAACCACCTATTTCAGTATTCATCATGAAAAAGTTGAGCGTCTCGTTAAGTTTTTTTTTTTAGATATAAAATAAACAAATATATTGGACACTGGCGAACTTATTGCCATTAGGCAATTTCTTCTTCTCCAACCAACCAGATAACAAAGTATTACAAAATTATTCTTATATGTAGGTACAAAAGAATTATAGCGAAAAACAGAAAAAAGTAAAATAAAAATTATTCTTCTTTTTCATAAAACAATCAACGTGTAATGCCATATCACATTTTCTACACTTATAGAACGATGTTTTTTTGACATACTCTACATCGTGTTGCTTTATTCTGCTTCCAATTTTCCACCTTTGTATCGATGGAGTTGCCAAGCATTTTGTATCGAAACATCAAGCAGGAAAGTTATTAGACAATAATACCACTTCTTTCCACGTATACCAATCCTGTATAAACCTATATTTTGGTCACGTCTGTCTACTCCCCCCATTCCTTTATATAAACATAAACTGCATTTGGTTGTTTCACAGTTATTTTCTTTTTATGCGCTTGGGAATATCTTGAAACCATGTGGAATGGGTCACTTGCTACAGCATTTGATGCGACTGTGACAACATTATTGTCGTGCTAACGAGTTACTGATATGGATCTACCGAAAGTAACCTTTTGATCAGATGCACCACGTGATTCATTCTTCATATCTTTAATTGATTTTAATGGACACTTCGACAGCCTATTGTCCCGGTTACTCTGATGCCTCTTGCTGTCAGCTCCTCAACGAGTGGAATTGTGGTAAAATAATTATCACAAAATATATGATACGGGTATTTCGCTATATTTTGTATTATATCTGTGTAGGTTATTACTACACAGGGGCCAAGACCGAATGGTCGGTAAATCTCTTCAGTTGGAGCTGCTGCTACGAGATCATTTTTTGTATCAGGTGTATTTTCCCAATAAAGGCGTCTTCTAGGTAATGTCACATAGCCACTCAGAAGAAGAATTCTAAAAAACGATTTGAGTTCCTCTTTGGTGATATTGGCTTCTTTATTTTTTTGAAATGCATATTTATTAGTAAAATTTAGTAACATTTCCATCAAATTGTTGTCAAAGAAATGTTCAAATAGTTCTGCTGGACTTTGTTCGTTGTGAACTAATGTAAGTGGTGGCCAAGATTCCATTGTCTCAGGTTGAAATTCTCTATTTCTCCATAAATATGACTCATTCTTTCTTACATGTAATGAACGTGGCTCTTGAACATCGTCACTAGTTGTTCCAATAACATCTTCTATTTCATCAGAATTTTGACGAATCACCATTTCTGCTGGAGCTCTTAACTGAGATCCCGGTAACTGATATGGAGACATTTGTTCTTCATCCCCTGAATCTTCATCACTAATATAATCACACACATTTTCTGGAGGGAGCATTAATATATCGACACATCTTTCCTTCTCAATTTCTTCGTCATCCTCTTCTAAGAGTGTCAATATTTCATCAACAGTTAATGATGATGTAAAAATAAAAAAAATATAGGTTGAAAAAATATTACTTATGAAAAAAATATTAATTATAAACGAAATTATAATAGCAAAAAAAAATATATATCCAACATTTGACAATTTTCACGTTTGTACTGTATACACCACTGTTTGTACTGTGTATTATCCTATTGTACTGTGTATTATCCATTTGACACATTTCACGTTTGTACTGTATACACCACTGTTTGTACTGTGTATTATCCTATTGTACTGTGTATTATCCTATTGTACTGTGTATTATCCATTTGACACATTTCACGTTTGTACTGTATACACCCCTTTTTTTTACTGTGTATTATCCTATTGTACGTTTAAACATACACTATTGTTTCAGAAGTTATAACTCCCCTAATCTGTAAGCGAAGTTAATTTTAATCATACAGTAATATTAATTAATCATTTTCATATATACATTACAAAAATGAAGTTTATAATTGTAACATTTTAAAAATTATTTACCTTTTATGAACAGAAGGTGGTATCGACATCTTTGCAAAATAAGTATCAATAAAATAAACTCCAAAAACACGGAAATTAACAGCGACAACCTGTTGCAAACTGTTGTAAGTGAGAAAGTATTGTCTTAGCATTAGAAATACACTAGAAACATCACCGATAAAAAAATAAACTAAGAGTATTGTCAATTTAACGTGTGACACTGCAAGTGTTCGAAAAATCGTACAATAGGATTATCTGGGTTAACGTTGGCCTCTCCCACTAGGAATGTCCTGTGTCGGGAGAAGCAAACTCACATATTTATATTACACAAACATAAAATCACAAAACAATTTTTTTTATTTATTAACTGTGTTTGCCATTTACATGATGTATTCAAAATATACAAAATAAAGTAGGTACATAATGTGTGAAAATACATAAAAAAACAAACATATCCTATTTATAAACAATGAAAATAAAGCAAGAAGAAATATAAAGAAAAACTTATACAAAATAAAAATAAAATACATATAAAATATGTTGAATTCAGACTTTTTAATGAATTGGATGAAGAAAAGTTATTTAATTATTACCGGATGACTTAAATCAAATTCATCGAACTTAATTCTATGATTGAAGATGACATTATGAAGCCAAACACGCTTTTATGAAAAAGTATTCCTTCCACGGAGAGACTAGCGATGACTTTAAGGTTGGTTTCAAAATAATACATAATTATTTATTCTTCTGTTTTAGTTTTTATTTAGTACTTACTTACAAATAATATATATTACAAAAAATTATCTCATAAATACAAATTAACAATAAACGCTCGTGGTCACTCACAGAAATGAACTGTGGGCAAATTGACGCGTGTAAAACGGCGTGCGAAGACGCGGGCAAAATAAACATTTTGAAATCATTCGATCGGCCGAAAAAATATTGTTGCAGTTATTCAAGTAAACAGTTCTATTCAGTACGGACTTTACATCAAAACATCTATATATATAAAAATTGATGTTGGTATATATGTACATATGTATTTATATATGTTTGAATGTACGTTGCCAGAAGAGACGGAAGGGACTAGTGATGAGTAAAAGTCTTGCGAGACTTCCAAGACCAAGACGGCATGAGTCGCCGCAAGACCAAGACCAAGATCGGGAGGTGCAAGCATAAGACCAATACTAAGACCAGGCTTTGCAAGAGTCTTGCAGTCTCGCAAAAATTTATGAACTAATTTATTTTTAATTAAAATAATATTTACTACATACTATCGACATAATACTACAAATTGGTGTTTTTTTCTCATATTTCATTATAATTACTGAATTTTAACAGCAAAATAAAAAATGTTTCTTTGAATAAGTTGCAAGACTAAGACTCGATTGAGTATGCAAGACGAAGATCAAGAACAAGACGACATCTGTATTCAAGACCAAGACCACCTCGGTCTTGGTCTTGCATTTGATCATCACTTGGAGGTGACTGATGAGACGGAAGGGACTGAAGGGACGGAACGGACTGTAGGGACGGAAGGGACTGAAAGGACGGAATGGAATGAAGGGACAGATCAATTAGAGATTCTAGATAACAATATTAAAAAAATAAATAAAACATATAAATCTACCATTTTTATGTATAAAAAGAGTTCTAAACAGAAAATTGATAGAATTTAAAATATATTTTGTAAATATATAATATATAAATCGTATGGAAGCCAAAATTCTATTTCTGATGTGCAAAATCATCAAAAAATTCCACAACTGGAGATAAGAAGAACAATCAACGACGCAATTTTTTTGTATAAAATCTTAAACAATATGATATACTGCTCTTATCTACTAGAAATTATAAATATTCATGTTCCCCGCGAAATACCTGAACCAATAATACATTCGAAATCACTAAGTGTAACACTAATACAAGAAAAAATGACTTCATTGATAGATCATGCTATATTTTTAATACAAAACTTAATGACGTTGACATATTTAACATCTCGCACAAAAATTTCACTAACATTCTACGAAATAAAATTACGTTTTGATTATTACTTTACATTCATAATATAATAATAAATAATTAATAATTAAGCCTTTTATTATTCCATTTCATTTACAATATTTTTTTGTAAGCATAATATATAAGTATTTTATTTAATTAGTAGTTTGTTAAATTATTGTATAATATTTAAACTTATTTCTACTTTCTTTTTTTTATGTATATATTATGTATGTTTTTCATGAAATGGATCCCTCTTGGGTATAGGCCTCCTCCAATAGTTTCCATATAGTTCTATCTTTGCCCTTTTCTTTCCAGTCCATTCCCCCCGTTGTTATTATATCATCGATCCACCTTTTGTACGGCCTGCCAACATTCCTTTTTCCTTTGGGTCCCGTCCATATCGTCGTTAGTAAAGTCCATCTATCATCTATGAGACGCGATAAGTGTCCAGCCCATTGCCACTTTAATTTTAAAGCTTGTTTTAGCGCATCTGTTAATTTTGTCTTTTTCCTAATAGTTTCACTATTAATCTTATGTATTTTCCGCAATTTTAACATGCTTCTTTCCATTGCTCTTTGACATGATCTGATTGCTGTTTTTGTCTTGTTTGTAAAATGGTGGCCGATGACTATTTCCTATTTTCTTTCTTCTGATGTCAAGGAGTTGCGTGAGAAGGAATTTGATCTTTGTCTCATAAGATCAAAAGCGTTGATACGGTTTTGTCCGATGGTGGTGTTGTCTATGAAGTTACCTTGTTTGCGGCTCTGTATCACAGCCTCTGGTGATTCTGACACATCTCTCTTTCGTTTCTCTTTGTTTCCTTCTCTTATGATTAATTTATCGTATTTTATTATAGCATAGTTTCCTTTCTTCCTTTCTTCTATTAGTTTTTCTTGTAGTTGTTTTCTCGTAGCCAACACCTCCCTCGTGTAGTCTTCCGTGATGTATGCGTATACATACTTTCATACTTCTGCCAGCTATTTATGAGCAATTCACATTCATAATATACAATAATATAAATTTTATTTTTATTTTAATGCAACATATAAAATTAATAAAAATATACGTAGACCTATAACACAGCTACATGATTTTGTTGTGTATTCTACAATGGTTTGTGGTGCTAAACTTCGGTGCATACTACTTGTAACAATATTATAAATTACCTACATAGGCATTGTACTCAGTATACGTATACTGTATAGTATATACTGACTAGTGAACACAATACTGACTGGTCGGTCAGTATTGGCTTGTTTTTGTTGCGGATGCAGATGGCTTAATAGTTAATACTCTTCCTACTTACCTACTCCTTATACTTACTCTTCATAACTCTTTTCTTTTTTATATTTTAATATAACTGTTGGGTCATTTTGATAATACCTACCTACTATTGTGGGTGTAGGTGGTTTTTTTTTTTGTTACATATCTCATTCGATTTCAAACATCAGTGGGAGCAACATCAGTTGCCATTTTTTTTCGCATTGTTACATCAGTAACCATTATAATTTGTTTAAAAAAGTTCTCATTCATTTTGTACCATATTTGTATCATTAGAAATCTGTGATAGTGAATTTGGGTGTAAGTTCGCAAAAAGAAGCCTATCCTAATTTCTCTTCCAACTCCAATTCCCGAAATCCTTTCTCCAAGGCTTCGGTGGATTGGGATCTGCAAGAAGGGTAAGTGCTACCAAACTGTAGTTCTGATTTGTCCGTAGTGTTGATTCATTTATTTGCAATACAGTCCACCATTTAACATACAATAACTGTGTTAAAAAAATATATATTTGCAATTGTTAAATAATTCACATACTTAGTTTAAACTATTTAAAAGAACCTTTAAAAGGTTTATAACCTGTTACATATAATTATACCTATTGTAATTTCATATTGAAAACTGTTGGTTCTAAAAAATCAATAAAAATAAATAAAAATAAAAACAGGCTGGACAACGCCGGCGGAGTTTTCTAGTAAAATAGTGAAAATATATTCGCTCGATCGACCGACAAAATACCTATATTGTTGTAATGTAATATTTATTCTGTCTCAGTGTGAACAGTCCCATTTAAAAGTACGGTGAGCGATATCATTTTATGACTTTGAATGTAATATATGTATATTCCGTAGTGAGAAAGCCCCTTAATGTGGTCTATGATTTGGACCAGATCGGCACACTCGAAACTAGGGTCACTGATGTACCCATATTTGTGGCGTTCATCTGCACTTCTGCTGCAACCTATAAGTTATGTTGTTATGTAATGATGAACGGATTTTCGAAAATGGTTTGACAGTCAAGTTACAATTAAACAGAATAAATACAAAAGATCGTTGATATTTAATTGAAAAAAAATTGACGAATCATATAGTAAAAGATTGTCAGCAAATATTTTTTTTAAATGTATATGTAGGCATTCGTATGAGTTTTGAAGCACTGCGTCATATGATTAGTTTCTTTTGTTTCATTCAAATCATGGTGTTGTAGTGGTAAGATTATAATCACTTAAGCATGATGCATGGTAATAGTTCATGATAGTTCCGTCAAAGTATAAAACACGACTTTCTTTGTGATACAATCTCTGTACAACCGCATAGCTTGAACCAGCACCTAGAGTGAAGAGCTACATTATGTACCTATCTCATGCAAAGCCAAGTTCTACATTGACACGAATCAAAGAACCCTCATTATAATTAGAAGTAAAGACAAACCCTTAAACGCATTGCGGAGTTTTTATGAATAAAATAAACGATTCATTAATCAGCGAAATTTTGTTTGGAATTCGGAAAAATAATGCAACAAAACGATATGTATTAATAGGCATGACAGAAAAGACATATAAGTAAATGAAATACATACATCGAAGATGAGATTGCTTATAAAACTATGCAAAAAACAATATATGACAAAATAAGGAACAAAGACATTAGAGCTGGGTGTAACTTGAAGATTCTTTTAACAGAATGAAAGTAAACATACTGTGCTAGCATTGCCATAATATGTAAAGATGGAATGTAGGAAATTAGCGTTACATGTATTGATTTGGGAAGCATGTGATTCATATAAACTACACGAACGTAGTTAACTAGTATCTTTTTTATGGTTCTGAAATAAAAATCGCGTCAGAGATTGGATTTATGACAGGTACTATGGCGGACATTAGGACCTGGTTGATCTATTTTGTGTGAGCCCATATTTTTGTTGAGGTAATGATTGTGAGTACAGAATGTTGAGATTGTGTGTCTGTATAATGTGGATCGGGAACAATCACCTGGTTCATAATTTTTTAGAACATGATTTTCTAGTTGGGCCAATAGTAATCTACGTATTGTTGTCATTGTCAATATGGTGTGATTAGAAATAAAAAAATAAAATATACAGCCGATTTAGATGGAATAAGAAGGAACGGCTCAAGAAAACATTGCCACTACAATGCAAATATTTTGAAAAAATGAAACACATTGATATGAAACTCATATTATACACTTTCTAACAGATATCCATTGACTACTTGATGCTTATTTATATTACGCTTTTATATCTTTAAATCACTACCCTCCATTTTTACAGTGTAGTGGAAAGTAAAAATGTCTTCGGGTTAAATTGATATACATACCACGACTAAACAAGAGACAGACAACACCTTTTGATTACACAGATACTCATTATGTACACAGACAGCCAGCTAGTCAGCCGTCTACATAACTTTGGATATTAATAGGTTCATTTAAGTCACAGGTTCATTTTTATGCTGTCCAAAAATAAGTACAAACGGATGATATAGGTATGTACACATATTTTTTGTGAGAGAAACATCTTGTTATATTTTCAGTGCGGATTTGTGTGTTTGCAAATGAATAATAATTTTTGTTTATTTTTCATCTAATCCTGTTTTATACTGCTATTATTTGTTTTTCAAGTTTCTTTGAAGAGTTCTCTTTCTTTGTATTTGAAGAGTTTTCTTTTCTTTTTACAACAGATATTTTTATTGTTTGTTTTAAATACATAACTCATCTAAAGATGGGTTGCCTAGTATTATTATATTTTGTAAGTTTTTGTAAATAATTTTTTTTCCTATAATGTTGTTTTATCGTTATTTTTTTAATTCTACTTTGATGTATTTAACATCAACGCAGTCGAGTTCATCAATATTAATAGACTACGCTGGACATCTACACCGAATGGATGATCTGGAATTCCCAAAAAGGATGTTTTCTTATAACCTAATTGGTAAAAGAAGCGTAGAGAGACCTGAACTAAGATTATTGAGCTATGAGCAAGCAGAATTGGAAGGTAGACGATATCAACGAAAGAGCAGTATGGAAAAGATTCTTAGAGGTAGCTAGGACCGATCGAGGCTTGTGACGCTGAGGATGATGTTTTCAATATATGTTTCAATAAGTATATAAAAGGCAAGCAAGTTTGTGCCGTTAATCAGCAAATAAATAAATAATTATAATAATGAAGATACTTGTACTGGAACAAATGACAGCATGTGGTTTCAAGAAGCTGAATATCAGAGTCAAATTTCTACATAAAATACAGATGTTAGGAGGATAATAAATACCTTCGAGACATGATTTAACCCATGTCTGACATATTACACTCAAGTAGATATCAAATTTGCTGCCTCTGGATTTTAACCGTTCCTAGTTCTAAGGAGAAACTAACACCGAGACAAACTTTAGTATAATAACCCGATTTAGAACGATCATAACTCCAGAGATTGGTTATATCATATTTCATTTACATACTAAGAAGAGATGCAACCGGAGAAACCGCAAACGATTTAATTAGAACCAAAGTCCAAACATTAATATTCAAGTAGATATTAAGTCCAATGATTGTATGAACTACAAAATACATACTTTGCTGTCAGACAGACGTATTGATGAACTATAGTTTTGTACATAGTATATATAAGTCTTAATTTGATCATATCGTATATGATAAGTTTCTATATTTTGTCTTCTCTACCCCATTTTTAACTCGAATAGTTATTTTTAATACTTTTTAATTGGTCTTTAAAGCAATATATATCTACCAAATTAAAATAATATATACTATGTATACATATTATTGTTTTTAAATTTATTTATGTAATAACTAACAACTTGAGCATTACTTTTATCTTAAATTTGAAGTTTTAATCTTATAAATTTATAATTAATATTATTATTTTTGTTGTAGGTACTTCTATTTTTGATTTTGAAGTTTTAATGTAATGTGTAGGTACATGTTGGTTTTTTTAAATAGGCTTTCAAGTCTTAAATGTAAATAGATAAATAAATTAATTAAATTCTTTACTACACACTTCTATGAAAGTTCCAAAAAAATGATCGAAACTATGATTGTATATGTAAGCTTTTTCGGCGTTGAAAATAATAAATATGATTTAATTCATAAAAATATCAAACAGCACAGTGTATATATCTGACAAGTTAAGATTTCAGTAATGAGAAGAATGTTAGTTTGCAAAGCTAAATCAGTATGGTTTATTAAATATTTAAAAAAATATATGTATCTACCAAGCAAATAACACATGCAAACGTAGGAAATAAATGTTTTAAATATTATAACAGTGACAATTTAATTTGACATATTATATAGTATTTAAAACATGTAAGCAAATGACATAATGTATTAAAATTGTTTAAAATAAGTGAAACTCACAAAAAAACACAAAAATTGGAATTATTCCTAGCACGGTTCTATATCACACCATTATTTATCCTAACCTAACATTATCTATCCAACACAACCAAAAACGAATAATACAATATGTCCTACCTATTATTTTCGACAAAATACTCATGAATTAGTTACAATATTTTCTAAAATTTCTCTTGGGAAAACATTCAGTAGATAAATACAGAGTCTCATAAAAATTATTCCAAATACGTAAATAATAATATTACTCCGTATTTCCTAGCGATAAATTCTCAACCCACTTTTAATGCACTTGATGGTCGTATTTCAAAGGTTAGTACAGCTGTTCGTCAAGAATCTCTTATTAATGATCTATGCATATTATAATTTCAAGGATTCCACCTTCACAATTATCGCGGAGTATTTTTGAATGTATATAATAAATATAGAATGAGTAGAATGAAGAAGGATTTATAGTAGAACGATGTTTAACAGGGTATGAAATTGAAATACCAGGATAATTGTAAGAAGAAGAACGGTGTCCAGAACAATGCCATGTTTGGCCACTTAGGAAGGATGATTAAAGAATGCCTGACAAAGAAAATATGCAAGACTAACAGCAATAGAACCAGAGATCGAGTTGTCAATGTGAACGAGATTTTAAATGAAGGAAATGATGAAACTCGAATAACAGACTAGAGTCTACAATCCGCATTTACCATTCCGCATTCTGTTTCCGGTTGGCTCTCTGATTGGTTGAGATGTCGTAGTATTAAGTCAAATGAGCTGTAAAATTTTATTTTAAATGCGAAAATTTAAAAGAATACATAAATTTAATTTATAATAATTTATAATTCAATTTATAAAGCAACTCGCTCACGCGAGTCGCTAATATTGTTATAAACAAACTTAAACCTAACCTAAGAATGCAGATAAGAAGAGCTGGTACTAGACGCTACTGAATAACAGCCGTGTGTGAGACGATGCATGAATTAAATTTAATTTAATTTAGGTTACATTTATTTTACAATTACATATAAGTAAATAAAAAATAAATAGCAAAACTATGACAAAAATTGTAGCACCAATTTAAGTTATATTTTTCAATTCGGTTTGTAACTACAGTAGTTATAGAGTAAATGAAAGTATAATAGGACAGCTAGTATTTATTGAGTAGATAAAGAAAATTACAGTAGTTATTGAGTAGATAAAGAAAAAAACAAAGCAATGTATTAAAAAAATAAAAAATAAACACAGACTCAAAAGACCGTGATTATAAACACATATTTTATTTCACTAGATATCACGTGAAGAGGCTAAAATGTAATTAATATTTTTTTATTATGCAAAAAATCTTTTTTTTTGTTTTATGTGCATATCATTATTGCTATTTTTTTTAATTTCTAGTGTATTCTTTTTTTACGGGTTGATATTTTTATGTTTCTTTCTTTTTAATACCTTATGATAATATCGTGGAATCCACTTGTGACTTCTCTCTCAGACATTCTTTATAGGTATGTATATGTATATTTTTCTTTCTCGGTTCTTTTTGTCTACCCCATGAGGGACACAGCGTGATGATATGTATGCATATTTATATATTAGGTATTGGTTAAGAGCGATGGAATTAAAACAGTTCACGCTAAGGAGCAATGCATCACAGTGGCCTGTGTAAGATGTTAGATAAGAGGCATAAACTTCCCGAGCTTTGAAACCAGACATTCGTTTGAGCTTATCCAAAAAGATTTTTAAGCTAATGAACTCAACACCGGTAGAAATAAACCGACACTAAAGGATGCATACCATTATTCTTATCTTGTTACCGGCAGGAAGATAAACATAAGCTACATATTATAGTCAATTGGTAGATATTATTTACCCATATTCACATAATCACAATAAAATACATACACAAGTTCTTTCAATTCTCCACTTCTGTAGAATAATAGTGTATAATGATATTTTTTACATCAATTTCTCAACATATTACCATGTGCAAACTACACATAACGAGACTACGAGTTCTTATAAATAATTGTTTTAATCACTTGTTTTTTAATGTCTTAGAGTAACGATATAATTTAAGAAAAATTGTTTTTTTTTTATTTTCAGTATTCTGGTTACAAGTTGTTTATTACAACCTGTCAAAAATCCGTTTTGTTTTATTAGAGTAGGTACATAAATATAACATAAATTTTAAATATTGTCACAAAATTTGCAGTTAAAAAAAATATTTCTAAACTAATTTTACCAAAACTACATTACATTTCTTATATATAATTGAAACAGTTAAATTGCATATTTAACACATGCGCATATATGCACATGTATACCTACTCAAGATCTTCTATATTTAATTTTATCTTTGAACAACTTGAAGTTTTCAATAGCATTGTATTGAAATATTTAGTGCCGAGATAAATATAGTGGTATTGTGCAATTGTTGAAATAAAGCGTGGCAATATAATATTTCCAACTTGATTTGATCTCTGGCCACGAACTCTCGTTTTTTCATCTATGATTTCTTTGAAAATGTGTAGCAAGGCTATTTTTGAAGAGTGTAGGAACATTAAATATTGTAAAACAATATTTCTATTAAAGAAGTTTCTTTTTTGTTCAGAATTATTTTAATTATCAATTTCCGTTATAGAATTAATAAAACATTTTAGATTATAATACTTATACAATATACACTAAACCCATTCGAATTTGTATTAAGAAAATATCCTTCCTTTAGATATTCTGAACCATTTCTTTGGTATTTTTTTTCAGAATCACAAAGTACATAATTAACCAATTACCTACTTATAGTAAAACAATGGTGAAAAATATCTTAAAAATAAAGCAAAGCAATTTCTTACTGTGAAAAAATATCATCTTGAAAAATGAAAAACGACAAAAAGTTTCAGGAGGACGCGACAGAGGG
The DNA here is from genome assembly GCA_963576475.1 of Molanna angustata. Lineage (NCBI taxonomy): Eukaryota > Metazoa > Arthropoda > Insecta > Trichoptera > Molannidae > Molanna > Molanna angustata. Next base: position 13,831,099 of record OY754976.1, on the reverse strand, counting down.
AAAAATTACATCTGAAATAAAATGAGTGAATATTCTTTTTCACAGCAGCATCCTTCTCAACTCTTTTTCGTTTATTTCATCTTGGTGTAATTTTCTTCTCATTTTTCTCATCTCTCCTTTTTCCATCTTTTCCGAGAATGCACTCCTCAGATGTAAACGGTCCAATTTCCATTTTACTCCCGCAGTAACTATATGTGTCTTGGATGCAGCGACCATAAATTCAAAAGCTTTTTGCGGAATTAAAAAAATAATTACGAAACGTAATTATTTTTCTATTAGAAATGAACGAATTAGAGAAAACATCACTCTTACAATTCGTTTGTTGTATTAAATTTGTTTGATATTTTTTTCATATCTCAATGAGACGAAGCGGGAATATTATATATACCTACAGAGCCAACGACTTGTCATCGTCTGGTTTACGTGATCACTTTAAGCGCTTGCTCAACGTTCACAAATTATTCCTTTTTTATTTACATCCCTTATCAATCCGATTTTTGAAAATTCCATATATACTACCTCATAGATTTAAATATCTTGAGAATTAGCTCGGATCAACATCGCCATCTATGGAATGACAATAAAACTTATTTCTAACGATATCTTTTGAGAACACTTTTTTTAACTTTTCTACCGACAATTATTGGAAATAATTAATAAATTTGCAAATAATAAATAAATTTGGTATGGTTAAATAAATTTATTTCTAATCTTTTGAGAAATTAATTGGTTTTAAGAAGAGTATGTAATAGAACGATATATGATAGAATAAAAAATGAGGACATAAGGAGAGAATGCAAATTAAAGAAGGATATTATATGTAAAATGAAAGTGAATGCTTTAAGGTGGTTTGGACATATAGAAAGAATGAACGATGAACGACTGACCAAAAAAATATACATGGGTGCAAGAGATGGAGTGAATAGCAGAGGTCGCCCCAGAAAGGGATGGCATGACCATATGAATGATATTTTGAAAGAAGGAAACATAAAAAGTTTGAACAATCGACGAGCATGTATGAGACGATGCATGGATGTAAAGGAAGCCAGAAATGTGTGCAAAAATAGAGAAGTATGGCGCTCGATTCTCTCTGCTTACCCCGTAAGGGACATGGCGTGATAGTATGTATGTATGTATTTCCACTTCGTCTCTATTGAGATATAAAATCAAATTATTCATTTATTAAAAAAAATTAAAAAATATCATTGAGTATTTAAAATATATTTGTAACAGGGGAAAAAATCCAATGTTTATGTATATTCAATTATAAAATAAATCCGCTAAATATGTATTTTTTTGTTTTAAGAGTAAAAAGTGATATAAGTAAATATATATTGGAACTAAAAATGTATTAACTGCATGACTTAAAATGCGAAACTGTCTTGTTTCAGGGAAATTACCTTTTTTAGTTTTTCAAAGAATAAATATGTCCCTGTAGTAACAAGTACATGATATTAGTACTATAGGTAAACGAAATCGGTCATGGAAGGATTCGAACACGCGACGACTGGATTACAAACCAGCGTGATAACCGCTCTGCCACGACCCATCTAACCCTCTCCATCACTTCCTCCTACCCATTATATTTCAAAAAAAGACAAAAAAATATATGGCTGATCGTTTTGGCGTAGTGATGAATCATGTGAATTCAATGTTGCTATCCTAAGATCAATTTCGGCTTGCGGAAAACAATATAATTAATTGAACATAATAATTATATGTTAGTATTTAATAAAAAAAATAGTAATAAAAATTCTTGTATAAGTTTTAAGAAACAATTACACTACAAGGGCTCCATCGAAGCTAAGATGAAACTCCAAAAAATTGAGCGTACTATATAGAGCGCGTAGATATTTTACTAAGACCCAGATCTGTATACTCTACAAAGCGCAAATACGTCCAATTATTGAATATGGTAGTCACCTCTGGAGTGGTGCCCCCCAATACCTACTGAATACCCTCGACGCTGTCCAAAGACGTGCTATACGTTTGATTGATGATCCATTACTGACTGATGGATTGAAATCACTAGAACACAGACGCAGAGTCGGTATTTTAAGTTTATTCTATAGATACTACCACGGGAATTGTTCAGAAGAACTTGCATCTTTGGTCCCTCCTCCACCCACTCGCAACAGAGTCACTCGCTTTACTTAATCGCAGCACCCATTCACAGTGGACCTTCAACATATACGAACAAGTCGCTTCTCGAACTCCTTTATTAATACAGCAGCCCGACTGTGGAACGATCTTCCGAATTCTGTGTTTCCACCTTCGTACAACCCGGGTACTTTTAAAATCCGAATTAATAAACTCTTTTCTAGATTGCAAACCCCTCCCAACGCTACGTAGTGCGCTTCTTCGGAAGAGTAAAATGGACCCAAATCCTAATAGCTGGTGTCCCCTACGTGGACATGTTAGAAAAAAGTGGTTCGACACAATGTAAAGACGATACAAATTGATTGATGTATTTTAAAGAAAGTATAGAGAAAAATTTGTCCACCCGAATATGCAAATTACAGGACCACAGAGTGGCCCAGGGCACCCAGTCCTGAAGGATTTCCTAACATTTAAGCGCTCGGAAGTCGAGAACCGCCTCAAGATTCCGCCTGATTAAGTCTGGGCGCTAGTCAGTCTCGTCGGTTCATTCGTAGCGATCGGTTGTGTTGTGTTGTTACATTGTGGTGTCCTACCTACAAACCTTGTTGCTGCTCAGCGAACAGATAAGATTTTATTGTTTCATTTTCATTATTATTTACTTTTTATTTCACTCTGTTTTCTACATATTTTGTGTTATTTGTGTATTTCTCTACCGATTAATTTTTGGTGATGGAACAAGAGGTAAATAAACCGCCGGATCCCGGTATTAACTCGGATATAAATTATACTTCAGAATCAGATGCCAGTCAGGTATCTATTGCTAGTAAAAATAGAAAACGTAAACCTTTTCGTCATTCATCCGAGTCAATCCCAAACAAACAAAAAACTCACCCCGAAATAATAATTACCACCAATAACGACCCAAAAACTATAAATACCTTTTCACCGCCTAAATTGGAAATGGAATATGGACCTTCTTCTTCTTCCCCTTTTATTGTCCATATACAGAGATCGGAACAAGGCAAAACAATCCACCCTCTCGATTTCGGAAAATTTATTTTCATGCATAAATCTTTAAACATACAAATAATTGATGGGTCTATCAAATCGGAAGGCCGCTATAAAATATCGATTCAATTTAAAACTGCCATATCTGCCAACAATTTTGTTAAAAATATAGAAAACATTTCAAACAATAAATTTAAAGCATATATACCAACATTCAATTTGACGCGTATGGGACTGGTCAGAGGTATCCCGAGCGATTTACCCGAAGACGAGATAGTTGAGGCATTGAACGTACACACCAACATACCTAAAGTAGTTAAAGCCAGAAGATTGAACTACAAAGACACTTCAACGGGTACGTTAATATGGAAACCTTCACAGTCGGTGGTTGTTACTTTTGAGGGCCAAATTTTACCACCCAGGGTATTTTTATACTATAATTCCTTACAAGTAGAAATATACAAGTTTCCAACCATACAATGCTTCAACTGTTGTCGATTTGGACACTCTAAAACAGTATGCCGATCTTCTCCTCGATGTTACAATTGTGGAGAAAATCATTCATTCGAACAATGCCCAAATACTTCACAGGAACCAATCTGTCTCCATTGTTCTGGAAATCACACTGCAATTAGCACGGCCTGTCCAGAGTTATCAAGACAGAAAAATATCAAACAGACAATGGCAACAGATAATATATCATATTTTCAGGCCTCAAAACTCGTCCCACCCACAAAAAAATCTTTTGCTGATATAACTTCCACCGCACCGTCAAGCACTCAACCTATTTCTCCACCTTCAACTTCATTTAAAAAAACCATATTTAAACCCTCAAAACCAAGATATATTTCTACCCCCAACTATGACACAACCCAACACAATGCCTTACTATTTAACCAAAACGGACATTATTCATCACAGGCCCCTAACGGATGTGCCTTACCAAACATGAATTTACCAACTTCTAATTCAACCTCCCAAATTCAAAACGACAATTCATCATTTATTCAAACACTTATTTCTCTCCTTATATCTATATTAACAAATAACAATATTTTACCGACCAACGCTGCCGAAATTCTTCAAACTCTTAATACAACCCTCCACAATGGCTCATCAAATTCACAATATCCTTCAATGGAATAGTAGAAGCGTCACAGCAAACAAACCTGACTTCATATTTCTATTATCCACACACGAAATTCAAATTGCGTGCATTACTGAAACTTGGCTTGTACCAGGTTCAGTTTTCAATGTCCCAGGCTACCTGTCAGTTAGATCCGACCGCAATGATGGGAGAGCTGGAACAGCTATCTTTATCAAATCTTCCATCCCATATAATCAAATTATTGTTCCAACTCACCCATCATTACAAGTGGTTGCCGTTCAAGTGAATGGAGTTGTATATGTTTCCACATATATTCCTCCACATTCTCCATTTGACCCAATTTATTGGGATTCAATTGTGGATATGCTACCCTCACCATTTTATATATTAGGTGATTTCAATGCCCACTCTCCATCTTGGGGCAGTACACTATCAAATCGTTCGGGAAACCTCATTCTCTCATTTATAGATAAACATAATCTATGCATTCTAAATGACGGTTCACCAACTAGACTCACTCCACCAACTCAAAATGTGAGTGCTGTTGACCTCTCCATTTGTACAAATGATTTAGCCTCCACTTCTACATGGTCTATATCTGATGATCCCCTAGCAAGTGACCATTTTCCCATTATTATAAAAACCATCACAAAATCCAAAACAAAAACAGCCGTTAGTAAAAAAGGACATAATATAAGAAAAGCTAATTGGGATATATTCAATAAAACTATTGAAGATTCTACACCATCTTTTTTGTCATCCGACATTACTCACAAAAATTCAGAACTTATGTCAATCCTCTACAAAGCTGCTGATATTAGTATTCCGAAGAGAAAAGCAGAATCGAAACGTATTCAATGTGCCCCTTGGTGGGACAATGAATGCACGGAGGCTATCAAAATAAGAAAATTAGCTATGAAAAAGTACAGGAAAAATATGACGTTACAAAATTTTTTATATGCTAAAAATATACAAGCAAATACAAAAAAAATACTCAGAAAGAAAAAGCGACAAGGCTGGTATAACTTTTGCAACACTCTTTCACCAGATACTCCTCTATCAATAGTCTGGGATATGATCCGTCGCTTCAGAACATCATTATCCACTTCTAAGAAATATCTGCCAAATGGACACATTCTAGAAGCTTTTGTAAAGAGGCTTGCCCCACCATACGTCCCCAATGATACAGAAATAGAAATGCCAATCCTTCCTGCCCATTCTTTGTCTAAATCATGGTTAGATGGACCTTTTGAATATTCTGAACTCATTACCCCACTTAAAAATTTGAAAAATTCTTCGCCCGGAATGGACCTCATTCCTTATGCTTTTCTTCGAAATGCACCAGTAAATTTCCTTGAACATTTATTAGAATTATATAATGGTTGTTTAAAAAACGGATACGTACCAAAAGACTGGAAAATACAACGAATAGTCCCTATTTTGAAACCTAACAAAGACCCTCAATCAGAATCTTCGTATCGGCCGATCGCATTATCACCAGTTTTCCTAAAAATTCTTGAGCATATAATAAAAAACCGTTTAGACTGGCATATTGAAAGGAACTGCCTTCTCCCGTCAATTCAATTTGGTTTTAGAAAAGGTAAATCGTGTTTAGATAACCTCAGTATCTTGATTTCAGATATCAAAATAGCTTTTTCCAAACAAGAGTTTGTTATTGCAGCATTTTTGGATATAAAATCTGCATATGATAACGTGATACTGTCTGTTTTAAGAAAAAAACTAGTAGATTTGGGTATTCCAATGAGTTTGGCAACACTTATTTATAACATGTTTGCTGAGAGAAAAATTGTAGCTGAAAATATTTCTACCACGATTGATAGAATAGTTTGGAAAGGCTTAGCTCAAGGTTCGGTATTAAGCCCTATTTTATTTAATATATATTGTCAAGATCTTGTTACGGTAATAGAGGATATTTGCTCAATATTACAATTTGCCGACGATATTGTCGTATATGTCTCCCACAAAAACGCACAAATTGCTGCAAAAAAATTGTCAAAAACATTAAGTCAAATAAACAAATGGCTTGAATCTAATGGTTTAGAACTTTCGCTCCAAAAATGCCAAGTAGTCGCCTTTTCGCGTAAACATAAACTTCCGGACATTTCTGTAAATATCGATGGTACAAACATTGCTATAAAGGACGAAATTAAATTTTTGGGTGTAATCCTTAATAGAAAACTATCGTGGAACTCTCATATCAACTCAATTGTATCTAAATGCGAAAAAAACATTAATCCTTTGAGAGCTGTATCGAGAGTCTGGTGGGGTTCTCATCCATCAACAATGAAATTGCTCTATAATGCCATAGTTCGCAGTCACCTGGATTATGGTTGTTTTTTATTCGATCCTCTTCCTAAATACCTTGAATCCAAATTAGATAGAATACAGTCTAAATGTTTACGACTTATAATCGGAGCAATGGGATCTTCACCGATTAATGCACTTCAGGTGGAGGGGTTAGATTCCCCACTTCACTTGAGACGTCAATATCTTTCAGACAAATTTGTTCTAAAACGACTTTCCCTTAATTCTCACCCACTAACATCAAAGCTATCCACAATAACACATTTATGTCAATTAAAACGATATTGGTCAAAATCTTCCACTCCAATACTATGTAAAAGTTACACCCTTCTTAAATCAAAAATACTTGTCAATTGTTCGCATAATTATCTTCCTTACTATAAAACACCATATTTCGCAACAAAATTCATTCCCGATACATGTCCTTCTCTCGGTTTGGACAAAAACTGCAATCTTCCCTCCCAACTAATCAACAGTAAATTCGATGGCATTGTTCGTTCAAGATGGCCATCTCACGTTCAAATTTTTACTGATGGATCCAAGCTTTCACCTAATAGCAACTCTGGAGCAGCATTTTATATTCCGTATAACAACACTAAAGGACTTTTCAAACTTCCACCCGAATGCTCAGTTTATACAGCTGAGTGTTGGGCAATCAAAGAGGTCTTATCTATATGTCATACCCTCGATTCTTCTAATATTATAATATTCACCGACTCCCTTAGCGCTATCTACTCTATATCTTCTAATTTATCTAGATCCCCTGACGATTACATACTTTGCGAAATAAAAAAGTATATATACAACCTTTTTACATCAAATATATATGTTACATTTGTATGGTTACCAGCACATCGTGGTATAAATGGAAATGAAACTGTAGACCGTTTGGCAAAAGAAGCTACAACGATTGGCACTGAACCTCTTAATTTTGAGATTCCATTCCAAGATTTCACCACCTCAATCATTAAAAAGCGCCTCTTGACCGAATGGTCTAATGAATGGGAAGTGTCAAGCCGTGTGAAAGGGACTGCTTACAAAATTATACAGATAACAGTTCCATCCAAACCATGGTTTCATGGAAAAAAAATGTCAAAAAGGGATGTTTCAAACATATGCAGAATGAGAATTGGTCACTGCATGATCGCAAACCACCTTTACAAAATACACATAAGGGACAGTCCTTTGTGTGATTGTGGAGAGGTGGAAACGTTGGATCACGTTTTCATGGAGTGTCCAATTCACGATAAATTCGACTTTTATGCCAAGCTGCGTGTCCCTCTGCCTGTAAATATGTCACATCTTCTCTCCCTAAATTCGACTAAAGTTCACTCAATTATATCAAAATTTCTTAATTTAAATGCAATAAATCTTTAAGAGATATTCTCATATAACAAATTGATTTCCTTTTAAATATACACATATTCGTTTCGTCATGGCACAAATCACCCTCCTTATAGGGTGGGTTGCCTTGTTCAGGACAAAGGCATTATACCACATTGCTACAATTTTACAGGAGAAGCAAAAAATTATAGGCTAAATAAAACATCCTTTTATTGTCTTAATTATTTTACCATCCTATTGAAATGTATTTTTTTTACTGTGTTACAAAATTTAAAGAGAAAATATGTAGAAATTACCAACTTATAAGTAAAAAACAAAAAAAAATGTTGTGTAAGTCCTTTGTGCTGATAGAATTTGGGTCATGACATGACAGATATGCATTGTAATGCCTTTTACCTAGTTCTGTTTTGACAAACCCAAACACTCAGGTAGTGTAAAGCCTTTTACCTATCTTTCTATTTTGCTAAACCCAAACACTCAGGTAGTCTAACGCCTTTTACCTATCTCTCTATTTTGCTTAACCCCAACCTTCATACAGTTTGATGCCTTTTGCTTATCTTTATGTTTTGACAATTCCAATCTTTCATGCATTTAATGCCTTTTGTCAGTCTACATTTTTTGACAAACAAATATTCCTATACTTTAATGCCCTTTTTATAATATGAATTACAACATGAATAATGCTATAATAAATTATATTATTACTTAAAATAAGTAAAAACTGGATTTTTTAACTTTTTTCCATTTAATTATTTGTTTGACCATTGACACGTTTCGCTCAAATAAATTTATTAAGTGGAAAAAAGTTAAAAAATTGAGTTTTTACTAATTTTAATATAATAATGGATTTCCATCAAGAATTAAGCAAACTGGATATAATGCTTTAATACATAGGTACTTACCATCTCTGTTTCCTAAACTGGGGTAGGCGGAAAGGGTCAACGCCACACTATCCTATCCTGACACACATTATTTACTTCAGTTAGATCACCACAAAAATGTTATTCTATTATGAATTCTTGCATTACCATCAATCAACTCTTTCCAAGTAATCAGATTTACTTTCATTTTACTCGCAATATTCCTTTCAATCGTATGCTCTGATCTTATATTATCATTATTTACCACACATTTTTCCAAGAATTCACCAAGTTAATCCTACTTTTATGCATCTTCTCCCATCTCCAGGCCCCTAAGTCAAATTGTAAATGCTTTTCGTTATCGCCAAGCAACATTTTCTTGTATAGAATCTGACGTTTATTGTAGAAATTTTTTCTACAACAAACGTAAACTAAATAGCGCCTGATGATAACGAACATCGTTTACAATTTGATTTAGGTGTCTGGTCTTTCGACTCTGGGAGATAATAATTTATTACCAGAGAAAAAGCCTTAACATAACCACCGAACCAGGGTTTGAAGATAGGTAGATAATCAGGTAAAAAAAGGACACTCAAAATGCAACAAGTAATTCTTATACACAATATTTATTAACGGGTAAAATGAACTCATATAATTTCAATAACAATAGTTTATATTGAATTTATATAAAATAAAACAAAATAATATTATGATAATACAACAGCAGCAAATATAGTTGGTAGGTTTACAGGTACATAATATATTATACAATATACAATGGGGAATTCCCACCATTATAATAATATTCAATAAACTGTATGTAAATAAGGAGAGACAAGTAATGTGGTGCTTTTATAATGAATGAAGATAAAACAATACTTACAAGCTATGCAAACACTATTCTTATTTTTAACAAATGAAATTTTACATGCATAGGTGCCTATATAAAGAATAGTCATATATTAATACATAAAGCATAAAGATAATATTATTATTATATATATAGGGTTTGGAGATAACATAATATTAGGTGAAAAAGCAAAAGAGCGTTGATACTAATCAACAAAAACTCAAAATTAAATCCTGTCTCATTTAGGTGATTACATTGACAGTTGTTATGTACAAGAAATGAAAATAAACAATCTGAATATAAATAAATTAAAGTAATATACAAGGTTTGGAGATAACATAATATTTTGTGAATTAAAAGTATGACAAGGTTAAAAAGTGCACAAAGAAAGATTTGCCTACAAATAAGTTAGTCAATAGTACATGTCATGATGTACACACATTTAAATATACAGAAAAAAGCAAAAGAGCGTTGATACTAATCAACAAAAACTCAAAATTAAATCCTGTCTCATTTAGGTGATTACATTGACAGTTGTTATGTACAAGAAATAAAAATCAAATAAAATAAACAATCTAAATAAAAAGAAATTAAACTAACAAGGAATTCAAATCAAATGATATTCTGTTAATAAACATTAATGTAATTGGCAATATAAAATTGTATTATTATAATAATATACTTATTAACCATAAAATTTATATTATTTTTATGCTTTTGAATACTCTGAATAAAATTACATAAACACAACAGGTATGCAGTGAGTGAACAAAAATCATGATACAATATTTTGGGGAGGACTATGTTGATCAACATCTTCTTCGTCTGTCTCCATCAAAGTATCTTGTACTTCCTTCTCGACCTTCATTGATTTGAACTCATTATGATATCGTTCAGGAATCACTCCTTTTGAACATAAATCAATCAAATCTTTATATTTTGATGGATTAATACCGATTGGTTCATAATAAATTTTTTGAGGTCGAGTGATTATTGAATTTGTAGCACATGAGCGTTTTTTTTTAATATATACTTTTTTTACATTCGTATTACAGAATGATGTTGCAACATTTATAAATTCTTCATTTTTGTTAAAAAATACCCTACGAATATTTTTTATTGGTAATTTTTTTCCGTCTTCACCCTTTACATTATCTGGAAAAATTTCTCTTTGAAGCTTTTTCCAGTCTTCAAAAAAGTAATGGTCGAGTACTGTGACAGCATAATTTTCAGGTTTTACTCTTGCGTTTGTTATTATGGTAGGCCATTCTGATGGGGCCCATATTATTTTTTTCCTGTAGTTCGATTCTATGCATGCATGCATAGAATCTACAGGCATATATGTGTGCCCCGGGAGTAAAAAATTTAGACTTATGGTCTGGATGTTTACAGCCACATTTTTTAAAAAAAATATTATCGTTGCAATCACTTGCCGGTTCTTATTTTGACCCGGGCAACTGTCACAATAAAGTGCCAAATTTGTAGTAATAACTCTATGGTCTATATGAATCAAATAATTAAATAAAATGGAGCAAATTTCATTTGCTCCACGCTTCCCATCATTTTCCCCCCACAAGTAATTATGCCCTTTCCTTGTCACACTTTCATAGAAAGTTAAATTATACATAGCATATTTCCTTGAATAGTATAATAACATGCTCTCCCCATGTGGAGTATTTAAAACCTTTTGGAGGTCAAACGAGACACACAAAAACGTAGGATCATTTTGGCCTCGAATTTGATCCTCGCTGAATGTATTTCTTGTTGCCTCTTTTTCTGCCAGGTGTTCTTCTGGCGGAGTGCCTGCTACTTCACATACTGCACATTTATCCTTTTTGGGAGCATGTATTCCAATATTGTACCGTTTTATTGTATCAATGAAAATTTTTTTTTTTACTGCAGCAATTTTTTTTTCGTAACAGTCTTTCTCATAAAGTCTAAAAATATTTGAAAAATTTTTCAATTCCCTCGGTAAATATTTTTTTTTTGTATTAGCCCTATTATAGTGTGAGGGCAATGCAGGCAATTTTTCGACGAAGCATTTAATGGCGTTCCTCGCTTCTATACTCGTCTTATTGCCTGGTTCCTTTTTACCACGTTTATCTTCCGAAGGAACATTAGCCAATTTATTTCTTATGTTCATCGTATATTGAACAAGTTTTTGTGTAATATTTAACGTTTTAACAAAAAAACGCTGGCATATCCTTTTCTTTTCATTAGATTTTGTGAAATAATGAACATAGTTACATCCACGTTCCTTTGTATTTCCATCCTCATTCTTCACATATCTTCTCTTCACTGGAGCTATCTCAGTATTATTGAGGATGAACATTCTTTGCTCAGTATGTCCCAATTTCCAATATGCATTAAAAATTTCCTCCCTATCATTGTTCGTGAAATAGACAGAGCATTTATGTTTGCATACTTTCTTCATGCAGGCAACATCCTGCACACTTTTGGCAGGCCGAACAATATTTTTTCTTGTGATGTACTCAAGACCAGCGCACTTCTTTATCTTTCTGACATCATGTTGATTAACTTTTTTCTGCCTTTTAAAACACTTTCCAACTAAAAAAAAAAAAGTATTATAATTCTATAAATAATCATAATAATGTATGCCATGGGATACATGTCATGTACAGATGCGTGTCCAAAATTAATTTATAAAACATTATTGTAAGTGCTCTCGCTTAATAAATTTGACAACTTCTAGAGATAAAATAAATAAAACTTTACCTTCATTGGTAACCTGATAAGAATCAATATTATCAATGATTGTAATTTCCAAACTCGATACATCGACAGGTTCTATCAAACATCTTGTAGTGGCTAAAATTAAAAAAAAATTGTTATAGTTATATAATTATGATTTTTAAAAACATTTAAACTACTAAAATTAATATTAATATACGTACCATCGTCAGAAAGTGGTTCTTGAATAATACAAGCCATCTGTACATCATTTGTCTCAGCTGAGCCTTGGGTAATGATAATGGAGGAATTATTAAATATCGAGGCAGTTGTCTCAGTCGAACATTGTTTTACAGTTGAAGAGGCTAAAATAAAAAAATACTGTCAATTAGTTACGAATTTTGGATTATAATCATTCATTTATGCATTTGAAATTTAAATTATAAATATTTTGATACATACCATCGTCAGAAAGAGGTTCTTGAATAATACAAGCCATCTGTACATCATTTGTCTCAGCTGAGCCTTGGGTAATGATAATGGAGGAATTATTAATTATCGAGGCAGTTGTCTCAGTCGAACATTGTTTTACAGTTGAAGAGGCTAAAATAAAAAAATACAGTCAATTAGTTACGAATTTTGGATTATAATCATTCATTTATGCATTTGAAATTTAAATTATAAATATTTTGATACATACCATCGTCAGAAAGAGGTTCTTGAATAATACAAGCCATCTGTACATCATTTGTCTCGGTTGAACTTTGGGTAATGATTGTTGAGGCTAAAATGATAAAAAAAATAGTCAATTAGTTAGAAGTTTTGGATAAATATCATTCATTTATGCTATTGAAACTTGAATAATTATTATAAAAATACATACCATTGTCAGAAAGAGGTTCTTGAATAATACCAGCCATCTGTACATCATTTATCTCAGCTGAGCCTTGGGTAATGATAACTGAGACTAAAATGATAAAAAAACAGACAATAAGGTACATGTTTTGGATTAATATAATTTATTAATGCTAGTTAAACTTAAATAATAAGTATTTTGATCCATACCATTGTCAGAAAGTGGTTCTTGAATAAAACAAGCCATGCCTGCATCATTTGTCTCGGTTGAACTTTGGGTTATGATTGCTGAGGCTAAAATGATAAAAAAACAGTCAATTAGTTAGAAGTTTTGGATTAATATCATTCATTTATGCTATTGAAACTTGAATAATTATTATAAAAATACATACCATTGTCAGAAAGAGGTTCATGAGGAGAATTATTAATTATCGAGGCAGTTGTCTTGGTCGAACCTTGTTTTATAGTTGAAGAGGCTAAAATGAAAAAAATACAGTCAATTAGTTAAGAATTATGTATTATAATCATTCATTTATGTAATCGAAACGTATATAATAAATAATTTGATATAAATCATTGTCGGAAATGTGTTTACAAGTAATTTTATCACTTAAAAAATCTTTCGAACTCTTGTTTTTTGAACGTCAACTGCACCATACGAGAATGTCAATTTTGGCTAATTTAACACAGTTTTTCAGCTTTATTGCTATTTGATATTAGTGGAATAATGTATATTTACAGTTTTTCAACGTAAAATGTCTAATTTTATAAATAAAAACACGAAAAAACATGAAATATTATAAACGACACGTGGTCGACATTAAGGATAAAAACAAACACATTTTTTGTACTCACCTTTATGGTTTTGCTGTTTATTCTTGATAACATTGACTCCACACAAACTCAGAATACGTTCAGTACGCGAATTCATCATATTTTTAAAAAATTATAGCAGTTTTTATCAATTTTATTAAGGACGCACAAAACTTCCCGCGCACGGCGAACTGTCAAACAGTAATGAACTACTCGAGCGCACGCGGTTTGAAGCTACAACAACGAACCGTTTTGAGATTTATCTATGACCGTTCACAGATGTTGCTAGAACAAAATGTACCCAGATGTTTGACTCACGCGTTGTAATGCCTTTTACTTCGCCGTAAAATAATCCGAGGGTTTTTTTTTGTATGACAATGATATTTGTGTGGTATAAATCCTTTGTCCTGGTTGACATTTGCATGTAAGCCCTAAGATGAAAATATTATTTTGTTTTTTTTTTAAATAAATAGACTTTTGCGGCTGAAAAGATTTTACCAGAATGTGTAAAATACACAGCAGATTGATTTTCCAACATAAAACCATTTTTGCCAAAATTGTGGTTTGACGCCTTTGTCCTGAACACAGTCTATATAAAAAAAAAAAAGTCTGGGCGCTAAGCGACCCTACTGACTTGTCACTGACGGAACTGCACTTGTAATCTTCGCGTCTATTTAACACTTGTTCTCAAACATTATTTTCATGAACCTCAGATTAATGATCTCAAATATTATTTTCAAGAATCTCGGATGAGTGGGTATCACCAATAGAATTTGTACAAGAAATAGCTATAGCAAACAACTGGTTAATTACTAAAGGACTTAATTGACTTAAAAAAACAAAATTATATTAGCATTAGCCCTTTTTACATCAAGCAATATTTCATACTTCACTAAAACGTATACTTGCACCTCTGTAACACTTTAACTTGCCACTTAACTATATAAAAATTCCAGGTTTTCCTACAGTAAATATTCCAACTTCGTCTCTATTGAGATAATTAAAAAATCTGTTAAAAAATATATAAAAATTAACTAACACTATGATGAATAAAAATAATTGATCTGATGTATATAATGCTACTCTGGGACAGGCATAGCTAAGTAGAGTAGCCTAATCCACAAATAAATGTATGTATACACTTATGACTTAAACTTTTACTTTTAACTTAATTATTTTATTACGTATACATTTTATTTACTACTGTATAAAGTTATACTGTACCTACTTCTGATATTATTATACTTGTAAAAAAGTATTTTAAAAAATCTTTAAACTAAAATTGTTGAGGCACCGGCTTAGAATAGTGCTTCCACTCTTTTCTATTACTGTTTTCGAGTGTCCCGTAAGAGCCGGGTAATCGAAACTACAACAGGCAACAATAACATCTGACATAGTTCAGCAATGAGGTTCACCACCCATTCTGAATGTAGTGCCTTTTTAGGTGAGACGATACTGGTGTGTGGGTATACACATATGTGTTGTGCTCCTTTTTATAAGGCAATGCACACCCGCACAACTTTCGCTGGTTACCCCACATTGTGGTATATGCCGTAATGGTATGAATGAATGAATGAAATTTCAGGTACGGAGTGTCAAAATAAGAAACTACCGCAATGTGCAGAATCGTTTTAATGGTATGGTTTTAATATTTTAAATTGCTTTTTAGGTAACTAATGGTAATGTCAAAAACCGATATTTCAAACTAAATATGGTAGACAACAAATTAATATCGAAAAATGATATGAAATAAATTAGTGTCAGTTGATTGAATGGTAACCTTTTGCGAAGACACCTTCATGACCTTCATTTACATCTATGTCCTTCCTACCCCTTAATCTCAAATAAAAAATGAAGATGGGTCGATGGCAGAGCGGTTAGCGCATTGGTTTAGTAATCCAGTGGTCGCGAGTTCGAATCCTGCATCGACCGATTTCATTCACCCGGTTTCCCTTTCGCTCCCGGTTCGTTCCCTAAAAAAAGCACAAGCATTTATGCTTATTTTAGGAAACGTATGAAGATGTATATATACTTGTTTAACAAGGACAAATTCATTGTTTTGTTAAAAAATAAATAGATAAAAATCCTCTATAATCTTTATTTTTATTTTGATAGTCTGATTTTTTTCAGGGTATTTTATTGTGTTTGACTTTTTTCTTTTGTGTTATTTTTTTGCCTGTTAATCATATTTACTTATTAAATTATTTATGAAAGGTTACAAACACTCACAATGACAAATATGTAGGTACATAAAATAAAATGATAACCCACATATATATACTCAAGAATATAGAATAATAACTTTATAAAAGTAATAAACATATGTATTGTTATTATTTGTGTATAGTAGTATTAGAGTATGTATAATTCTATTGTTTTGTATATAAACATATGTATTGTTATTATTTGTGTATAGTAATATTAGAGTATGTATAATTCTATTGTTTTGTATATAAACATATGTATTGTTATTATTTGTGTATAGTAATATTAGAGTATGTATAATTCTATTGTTTTGTATATAAACATATGTATTGTTATTATTTGTGTATAGTAATATTAGAGTATGTATAATTCTATTGTTTTGTATATAAACATATGTATTGTTATTATTTGTGTATAGTAATATTAGAGTATGTATAATTCTATTGTTTTGTATATAAACATATGTATTGTTATTATTTGTGTATAGTAATATTAGAGTATGTATAATTCTATTGTTTTGTATATAAACATATGTATTGTTATTATTTGTGTATAGTAATATTAGAGTATGTATAATTCTATTGTTTTGTATATAAACATATGTATTGTTATTATTTGTGTATAGTAATATTAGAGTATGTATAATTCTATTGTTTTGTATATAAACATATGTATTGTTATTATTTGTGTATAGTAATATTAGAGTATGTATAATTCTATTGTTTTGTATATAAACATATGTATTGTTATTATTTGTGTATAGTAATATTAGAGTATGTATAATTCTATTGTTTTGTATATATGTTTCAGTCGCTGTTTTCTGTCCCGAAAAAATAAATAAGACAACTTCGGTATCTGTAATATAAAAATTATATTGAATTATTAAAAACTAATTATTGACATTTATTTGAACCTTTATTTTTTACAATATGGGATCATTTGGAATTTTAAAACATTGACATTACCACCGTTACCTACGATTCGATACAAATTTTTCTCGTAAGAAAGAATATCTCTATTTTATGGTGAGATATACATTTTCAGTTTGAAAACAAATTTCAAAACAATCTCTAGATTCCGTCCAAAGTTTTCACACTTGTGATAGTATGTATGTACTCGTATAGTTCAAACTTGCCCCACAGTTGGGTGATATATACATAAGTACCTACTTACTCCACTATTCTTACAAAAATATCTAAATGTCGTCTCTCTTGGAACACCGCCAATTTAAACACGTGATAGAAAACGTTTACTCTGCTTAAAAGAAAGACTTAGGGGTCGTTTCAAAAGAGATTTAGGTATCAATTATACTGTACACTTGAGCAAAGTGAAAACAAATCAGAGAAAGCTAATGATATGATAAAACTATGGCTTTGTGTCGAATCGGTGATACAATTACAATTTTTTCAATACAAGAGAAACAGGGAATGTTATTATTAGTTGAATTAAATTGTTAAGTGGATGTAGTACCTACATAAGTATTTAAGAGGTGTAAGAACAGAAAAGAAGGAACTACAGGAAAACTCTAACGAAATAGGACAGTATTGTATATGGTTTGTGGTATATTGTCTCCCGTAGGTTCTTCTGGCTGAGTCACAATGGGATCAACATTTATCAACATAAAAAAATACTAAAGGATAGTGACTAAACAGGTCATTAAACTGTCAGACTAACGACCAAATGTTTTATTTTATTTATTTATTTTATTGTTTTGAAATGTTTTATTGACCAAATGTTTTCATTGTTAATTTAAATGTTTTCATTGTTAACGTAAAAAATATGTTTCACACGTCATAAAATATCATACAACTATAAAAAAAAATGTTGCTTATGCAACAAATTCCACCGAAGGAAAAAATGTAATATCTTAGCATTCAACCAAAGCGAACATGTTCATAAATCCATAAAACAAAAGCAATCGACGAACCAAATCTCTCCGCTTCAAACATCTTTTACTCCTCCATGTTTATTTTTGGCGGGAATCCAATGGGAAGAAATGTGGCTTCTTCCTTTCTCACATTATTCGGGCTTAGATGGAATTCAAACCGAAGACAAACAGAAGGCTGGGTATACCGTGGACTTTGTACCCAAAAATAGACCGAATGATACTGTATGAATAGATATGACAAAATTTGTCATATCCTTGAAACCGTTACAGATTTTAACGATCTTCTATTAAAATTTATCTAAATAATTCATTGAATACTATGAAAACTACGAAACTTATAAGCCTCTAAATACATTATATCATAAGTAAATAAAGTATACGATAATTTTACAAACATCCAATAACAAGATACCGCGTATTTATTGGATATGATTCAGTTTTATAAGATAGATGTTTTATAAATTTATTTAGTAGGTATCCATTTGTAAAAAAAATGACACACTATACAAAACCCAATCTGCAACTTATTTATTTATTTATCTTCTTGTACACATAATTTGTACCCTGGCAGGTTTATTGCCAAACGACATTTCTCCCAACCATCCAGAGGTTATGACATAACTTAAATTAAAAAATATATACAATAATATATTTTATTTTTTAATATTTTATGTAGCTTCTCGGGCAACTAAAAGGTGGTATGTCAAATAATTATTTAACACGCACCCAATAAGAAGTTGCCATATTCAGGAGACGCGATATTAATCGTCTCACAGATCCAGACTGAAAACACAATTAAAAACTGTGTCTTCACCGGGAATCGAACCCGGCAGCAGATACCTAACCAACTGAGCCGCTAAGGCCGACATATACATACATATACTTACGGGGGACCATTTAATTTTTTTCGTTATTAAACATATTTATAGCTATTATCTATATTTTGATAAAAAAATGTCATCAAAAGTATGTCGAAAATAAATTCACGATATTTGTATGAATTGCACTTTGCAAATTATGACAAAGATATTCACCAAGCACACTTTAAGATTACGTGTAGTAACAAGTATTTTGTTGATTGGAAGATATTGCCGTATGGCAATAAGCCAGCTAGTGTACATAATGTATGCATAGGATGCACCTAATTAATAAACACGTATCGCATAAAATATATCATATAAATAAAGGTAAAATTGATTAATAGTATTTATTACTCAAAACTATATCGTTTACTATCGTTTCGTAAAGATTTCTTTCATTTATATTTTTATATACATTAACGAAAATGAAGAGCCATAGGTATTATGTTGTAACATTGACGCAGAATTAAATTCTCCACTCTACAGCAACATATTCATATACTCAGTAGTGCATAATCCACGTATTGCATTGACTCATGCAGTGGATATTTGTTTAAAAATGGTATATACCTGCTATCGAAGGGTAAGGACCCGCCTTAAAAAAGATTCCATGTGTTTTATGTCATTGGCTGAACTATATTTACTAATGGACATGTGTTTCCAGACATTTAAATGTTTTTGCTTCCTGCATAGCCAGACTGCACCATATTATGAATATCACAACGGTAGTAAGTTTATTTGTTTTTTTTTTGTTCCCTGTAACTTAAATAAATAATGGGATACATAAATAAACGTCATTAATTTTAAGTTTTTTTATCTTCATTAATTACATGACTTATTCATTAATTACAAGTCATTTTGTTAAACGCAATAGCTGTCAGAAATATAATGTTGAACGAATGTTTATTTAATTGAATGAATGAATTAATAATATATTTCCAACAGAATAAATATTACAAAGGAACAAAATACAATTCAATTTATACCTTATTACTTATTACAATTCTACAATTATTATTTTTTTTTTCCACACATTTTTCTGCCTCGCTGGGCATAGTCTGTTCTGAGGCAATACTAGTTTCGAATTGCTATGGCTAAGCTGCGATCATATGATTTGTTTTCTTTTTTTTCACATATTCCATTCACTTAGAACATCAACAACCAGAATGAAAAAGGATTAAATATTGTTTTTTTTTAATAAAACATGTTTTGTAAAGAGATGGGGGGCAAGTCTGGTTCAATCTGCGAAATCAAAACCCTCGTGATAACCCATATCATGGATATAATTATTATATGGAGTTCTACAATATCTTTAGATGTCATAGAACTCCATACGATAATTATATCCATGATATGGGTAATCACTAGGGTTTTGATTTCGCCGGTCGAACCAGACTTGCCCATCTGTTTTTATATTATTATGTGAATTACATTCTTTCAATTTTTTTTAGTTGAATATATCCTTGTTAAACAAGTACATATACCTACATCTTCCTACGTTCCCTAAAATAAGCGTAAATGCTTGTGCTATAGGTGAACGAAATCGGTCGAGGCAGGAATCGAACTCGCGACCACTGGATTACTAACCCAATGCGCTAACCGCTCTGCCATCTATCCATCTGAATTCAACTTTAGTTTTTTCAGTTATTTTTAAAATCTATGATTGGCTTAATTCAAATGCAATACTATTGTACCTGTTCTTCTCGCCACCACCCGTTTTGCTTATGGGGATTATAATGGCCCCTTGCAATACTCCGGTGAACTCTAATACCTAGCAGATACTGCACTTAAAGTACCAAAGAGAGAAAATTATAAGGTAACACCTGGCTCACCGTTCACTGATAATAATAATAATAATAATAAGGACAATTTATAAAGCGCCGTTTAGTGACAACCGTGGTCACCTCAAGGGCGCTTTCAGTTTGCAAAAAATAATTTAAAATTAGTCCTATAGCTAACACATTGAAAATGGTGAAACATAAAACTTAAAAAAATACAATAAGTTAAAATTAAGTTAAAATTAGTCCTATAGCTAACACATTGAAAATGGTGAAATATAAAACTTAAAAAAATACCTAGAAATCACAAATTAATCTTGTTACATAATGAAGATGAGAGTGAACACCTCCTTCGTTCAATCGTGGCTACAAGAACCCCATGTCCAATGGATCCAAAGAAATTTTCACGTATATCGTTGTAGAGTTCTCTTCGGAATGTTGACACTGAGAAGTATGTGCATTCCCATAGGATCCAGTACATGTCCAGTAAGGAATTGCGTGGTCCAATTGCGTGGTTGAGTCCTCACATCGTTACCGGGAAAAAGATTTTTTTTATACTATTGCGCCTACTTTAAATATACTAGTTGCATGTAACACATGAGATTCAACTGTCGATGGCGATAGTATGATATGGCGATAGTATAATTGAAGAATACGTACCAAACTATAAACACAATTTTCCAACTGTCGATTTGTTCAGGAGAACTTTGTTCTCTTAACATATCGACAATGTATCAAGCCAGAATACGCGAGAATTGTATGGAGAGGTCTACTTTTTTCACGGCTTTTCCAACTTTGAAGTCAAAAAACACCAACTTAGAGGCTTCGCAGCATATATGTTCCATACACGGATTTACTCAGAATTCGGAGTAGAACATTTCGTGTGTCTGTGTGTCTGTGTGTGTGTGTGTGTCTGTGTGTGTGTGTCCGTCCCCCCCTTATAACTTTTGATCCGCTCAATTTACAGAGCCCAAAATTTCAGAATATATAAATAGTTATAGGCCTACAAAACTTTTATACTCAGAATTTTGAATTTTCGTTTCAGTCAGGGGTTATCAACTTTTGAATTTTTACTTTATTTTTCCATATATCTTAAAAACCATAAAAGCTAGAACGCTGAGAATTCGTACAAATATAGACAAATACAAAATCTCAAATGAATTTTTTCAAAAAAATTCCATGGTTTCTCAAACATTTTTTATTAAGAAAAATATTTTTTTTATGATAAATTTATGAGTTTAACTGCCTATATTTCCGAATTTTTCAAAAATATCGAAAAAAGCCGAAACATCCCAACTAGATAATTTAATTTTCTATGAAAAATATAAATATTGTATTAGCACATCTCAAACTTTTTTTAATAATTTTTATAAAAATTGAATTTAGTGACGACATTGCTTCATACAATTTGTATGTCAGTCGCCTATACACAATATGTAAGAAGTTTTAATAGTTTGATAGGTACTTAATCTCCAAACATACATACAGAACCATCATGCTGTTTTCATATTCCGGGTAGGAAAACAGGACTGACCTCCATACTGTCCTATCTTGTCATACATACCAACATGTGTTAAAATTTTCAATAATTTGGATTTATGGGTTAATAGTTTGATTCTTATTCTTCAACTATACATACTATTGCTATCGACAGTTGGATCTCATGTATTACATGCAACTAGTTCTATATAAAACATGTAAGTATTTATGTCAAGATAGGATAGTATTGAGGTCAGTCATTTTTTCCTACCCAGAATATGAAAACAGCATGAAAATATTATGTATGTACCTATGTTTGGAAATTAAATATCAAACTATATGGCTCCTCAGATAGATACAATAACACAAATTGTATGAAGCGATATCGTCACTTAATTCAAATTTTATAAAATATGTTAAAAAAAGTTTGAGATGAACTACTACAATACAATCTAGTTGGGGTGTTTCGGCTTTTTCGGCGTCTGATTTCTGTGTTTGTAATTCTATCACTCAGACTTTTTTTGCCCAACATTTGCCGCTCTATGGTTCGTTGTGCGCATTTTAATTTGTGGACAGTATTTATGGTATTTAAGGCAGTTAAACTCATATATAAAAAAAAAAAAAAAAAAAAAAAAAAAAAAAAAAAAAAAAAAAAAAAAAAAAAAAAAAAAAAAAAAAAAAAAAAAAAAAAAAAAAAAAGTGTCCTGACTGACTGACTGACATACTCACTCATCAACGCACAGCCCAAACGGCTAATTGTAGAGAAATGAATTTTCAAAATCAAACAAATTTTAATAACAAAACCTTCCACTAAGCAAGGATTTTTGGAAATTCCGCCCCTAAGGGGGTGAAAATTATGGTTGAAAGTTTTTAAGAATATACAAATATCTCGGAAACCAGACGTGCTATCAACTTGAGATTTGACATATCGATACTCCTTTTAAAATTAGTAATAGCGTGTTTCGCCGTTTTTTTATTTATTTTTTTAAATGGATGAAAAAGGGCGTACGGAAATAGGGATAGTTTTTAAATGAGTATTAATAAACCAAAAACTCATTTTATCGAAATTTCCTAAAATTGTTTTTCTAAGAAATTATCAACATGTGATATTCTGTACTATAAAAATGACACTTATAAGGCGTTAAAGCGTAGTTATTTTTGAAGAATCGTTTTAAATAAAACTCTCTCTCTCTCTTCCTTAGCTTGTATCCCACATGGTGGTGGGGTCAGCTCTCCTCACTGCGCTCCTCCACTTCGCCCTATCCTGAGCATCGTCCTCAGAGACATCACATTCCTGCATGTTCTCAGCTATCAGGTCTTTCCATCGTTTTTTGGGACGCCCTCTGGATCTTTTGCCAGACACTCGATGGTCCAGTGCAGTGTTTCCTATATATTCTGGCGGTTTTCTAAGGATATGCCCGAACCACCTCAGCCTATTCTCCATCAGCTTATCGGATACATCGCGTACACCCAGGCTACCTCTTATATATTCATTTCGTATTTTATCTCTTCTCGTGACGCCGCACATCCACCTAAGCATCTTCATCTCGGCTGTTTGCACTGACTGAACTTGTCTTCGAGTGACGGTCCAGGTCTCGCTACCATATGTCAACACTGGTCTGATCATTGTCTTGTATACATGGCCTTTCATCTTCACTGGCATTCGCTTGTCACAGATTACTCCAGTCACTTCTCTCCATTTAAGCCAGGCTGCGGCAATACGGTGCTGAATGTTAGTTTCCAGGCTTCCTGACTCATGTATCATGTTCCCAAGATACTTGTATTTATCACATCTTGTGACTTGATGTCCATCAATTGTAATCGGGTCAGTGTCTGTTTGGGGAACATTGCAAGCCATAAACTGTGTTTTGCTCACACTCAGCACCAGGCCTCCTTTCTGTAACTGGTGTTTCCACGCCAGAAGGGCTCGCATCGTTTTAAATAAAACAATACCCTAAAAAATTCGAATTCACATTTCCATACTATATCCCTTGGGGTTGTGAGGAGTTAAAAATATAGGTATATTCGTTGCTTGTAAGTGTGTAATTCTAATACGCGATTTCAAAATGTACGCTGAGCAATCTTACATAGTTATGTTCTCTTTTCCTCCTCTATACATTTCGAGGACTGATGATAAATCAGTCCATACGGAGTGAAATATGTCCCGCTATATCCATTGCGGGATTCGCGTTGTCGTCTGTAAAAAATCATATACCTACACACCTCGCTCTCACTCCCACTCACACTCTATCTGTCTCCCTTTCTCCCTCGCTCACAGTGACTTGAAAAGTGATTTCGTCCTTCGACCATTTGTATATTTCACTTTTGTTAGCGACACTACCACGGCTGACAGATGATGCGAGGGTCGGAGGTGGTTGCCTCACCGCAAAGCAGAGGAGAGACACATTTAGCCTACTCATCTATAGGGGTGCACATTTTATTTCGCTGAACGGTAACTAAAATAGTGAAAAAGACCCAGAAAAGTGCCAAAAAACTAGGGTCACTCAAATACCCATGATGGGATTAAATATGAAAGACAAGGTGCGAAATGATACCATCAGGTAACGAACATATGGTTCATGTCGTTTAAATATTTGTTTGGTTCATAATGATAAACTACAAATCACACCTTCATTTTCTAAACTACACAGATTCGAGAAAAATTCATGGCCTTGAATCCTTCGAGAACCGAAGAATCCAGAATGACCTATCACTTCTAAACAAAATAGTCAATAACTGCTTCAGTGCTTCCTAAATAATAAGTAACATACAATTTCATGTACCAGGTAGAACAAGCAGACACTCAAAATAATTACATATACCTCACTGTAGTACTAATAATATAATTATTTATTTTTATTTATCACACCATATTTATAATGACAACAATAAGTAGATTACTGCTACCCAACAAGGAAATCCTGTTCTAGGGGTAGCAGTTTACAATTTTTACAACACATATCCGCAATTTCGCCGGAGTATATCGGCAATGACGCAGTGATATGAGGCATATAATACCTATCCCTCCCCACTCCCCCCCCCCATATCCTACTACTTGTATGTTTATATTTTTAAATTACTTATGGTCTTAGTCTTATCCTGAAATCGAGATAATCATGATGCCACGAGGCTTGGTACACCAAAGTCATATGGCCAAGGATAGTGTTATTTTGGAGCATGGTTAAGGGATCGACTGGCCGTTCCATCCAGAAGCCAGGAGTTGAAGAGAGTCGCTGAGGACCAAGCAGAGTTGAAGAAGAGATGAGAATTGAAGAGAGAACCAATCCCAAATATTGAAACCATGGAATAAGAAAAATTATACCACGACGGACGACCATACAATGATTCTTATTTTTTTATAAATTCTCCTCTGCAATGGGCTTTATATTTTGAATTTTCCTCGCCCCATATTTATTTGCTCCTTTTTAATCTTTATTCAGGATCCGCTCCTGGATTATGTCACACATTGTGACATATTAATTTGTATAGTGGATAAATTCCCCAACATAATATTGTAAGTATGAAAAATTCATACATTGAATATTTTTAATCCATTAGTGTATGTATTTCTGATGTACACGATATAATCATATGGAAATAAATATCGAATGGTGTTTATTTCAACCATCAATGGGTATTATATGAATTTCTCGAGAGAGCTTCAATTAATATACTAAGTGAATTATAATGTATCAACAGTAAACACAACGGTATAATTTTGAAAATAACGATCAAAACGAATTAACGTTATTAGAATGATCGGAACATGCGCTGTTTGGAAGTCTACATATAAAACCACTATTGTTACATAGCAATTTTATCGGTCAACGGAGACATATTTTAAGATATCTATATTTAATTTTTAGACCGATAGTTTAAAAAAAACACAAAAAATAAAAAAAAAATTATATAATAATTATATATATATATATTTTTTTTCTTAAATAATCTGTGTATTCATTTTCCAAATATAATAGACTTGCTTTATATATGTAATTCTTTTATCGAATGACTTTTTTTAATTGTATAATTGTAACAACCCGTCAATATTAAAATAAATTACGAAAATAGTTTCACTAGTTGCATGTAACACATGAGATCCAACTGTCGATAGCGATATATGTATAGTTGAAGAATAAGTTCATTCATTCATTCATTCATACCATCACGGCATATCCCACAATGTGGGGTAACCAGCGAAAGGTGTGGGGGTGTGCATTGCCTTATAAAAGGGAGCACAACACATCTGTGTATGCCCACACACCAGTCTCGTCTCACCTAAAAAGGCACTACATTCAGAATGGGTGGTGAACCTCATTGCTGAACTATGTCAGATGTTATTGTTGCCTGATGTATTTTCGATTACCCGGCTCTTACGGGACACTCGAAAACAATAATAGAAAAGAGTGGAATCACTATTCTAAGCCGGTGCCTCACAGCTAAATAACATTAATTTTAAATTAAAACTAAAAAATTCTATAGTTATGTACTTGATTACGTTTCTTTACTGAAGAATAAGTACCAAACTATAATCTCATAAATACAAATTATTTAATATTTTAAGATATTTGATTTTCTATACAAAACATGTACCTACATATGTATGTATGTCAAGATAGGATAGTATGGAGGTCAGTCCTTTGATCCTACCCAGAATGTGAAAACAGAATGATGGTATGTATGTATGTTTGGATATTAGTATCAAACAATTAAGTCTTCTTAGATATTGTGTGTATGCGAGTGCCATAAAAATTGTATGAAGCAATGTCGTCACTAAATTCAATTTTTATAAAAATTATTAAAAAAAATTGAGATGTGCTAATACAATGTTAATATTTTTTATAGAAAATTAATTTATCTAGTTGGGGTGTTTCGGCTTTATATATATATATATATATATATATATATATATATATATATATATATATATATATATATATATATATATATATATATATATATATATATATATATATATATATATATATATATATATATATATATATATATATATATATATATATATATATATATATATATATATATATATATATATATATATATATATATATATATATATATATATATATATATATATATATATATATATATATATATATATATATATATATATATATATATATATATATATATATATATATATATATATATATATTGTTATGAAATTAAGTACTATTTCTATTTAAATTGAAAATTTAAATAGAAATATTTTGAAAATAGTTGAAAAAAAAAACTAGACAAACCTTGTAAAAATATAAATTGTAGAAATATAAATTGTAAAAATAAATAAGACTTTGAACCATAATAAAATAAATAAATATAAATTTCAGTACATTTGGTGTCAGGTGTGGGGTATAAAAATACCCAAGTATTTTTTGTGTAAGAAAAAAATAAAATAAAATAAAGTAGTTATTTATAAAGACATTTATTATGGCATCAAAAAAAATAACTCTTTTAGAGTTGAAAGTGGTTGATTTAAAACATGAGTTGGAGGAGAGAGACGCTGATACATCAGGAAATAAAAATGCACTTCAACTACGATTGAGAAAAGTGATGCAAGAAGTAGGTGAGGATCCAGACACATACCTTTTTGAAATGCCTTGCTCTAACAACGATCTTTGTCAAGTCTTAAAAGAACATTCCAGAGACATAGAAGAGAAGTTTCAAGAACATTCCAGAGATATAAAAGGAGAAATTAAAGAAATCAAAGGAGAAGTAGCGATGCTTCAAAAGCATTCAAATACTATAGAAAAGAAATTCCAGAATTATCCTATGACCTTTGATGAGAAGATAAATGAATTAACTAAACAGATGAAAGTTTTGGAGAATCAAGTGCTTCCTTCAATCACGCCAATGAATTCCGAGCAAAATTCAGCTGTAGATACAAATTTTAAGTGTGTAGAAGATACAAGAGTACCAACAGTGGAGTGCGTGCGAAATGATATGCCAACCTTTGATGGAAAATGCCCCTGGGAAGAATATTTAACATTGTTCGAGACAGTGGCCATGATAAATGGCTGGTCCATGACAAGAAAGGCCTCAGTGTTGAGTGTATAATTACGAGGTGATGCTTTAAAAGTTTTGGAGACAATTCCTCTAGCTGAGCGACGAGATTTAAAATTGTTGATTGAGAGACTTGAGATGCGATTTGGACATAAGCACATGGAACAGTTTTACAGGTCACAACTTAAGAATCGTAATCAGAAATCTAATGAAACTCTCCAGGAATTTGAGGCGGATATAGCGCGTCTAATTAGATATGCATACCCTACGGTTCCTGATGATGTGTGTGAAAGCCTTGCAGTAGAAAAGTTCTTGGATGGATTGTGGGCAAATGAGACACAACAAGCTGTAAAACTAGCTAGACCACAAACTTTGAGTGACGCTCTAACCCAGGCACTCGAATTTGAATCTATAAAAAAATCTTTACGAGGTCATGCTCAAGCCCGCGTTGTTGAGGCCGTTGAAGAGAATCAAAAACTCATCGAATGCATTGTCGAAAAGGTGATGAAGGCATTGCAAGGAAGAAAAAGACAGTTTCGCTGCTGGGGTTGTGGACGAGCTGGACATCTACGTAATCGGTGTCCAAATGAAGCAACAACGCAACAGCAACAGCCACAGGAAAACTAAAAAGGGTTGATGGGAAGGGGCAACTGTTGACCTACATTACCAATGCCTCAAAGAGATCTGCAGTTGTTGCATCATTCAGTGGTCGAGATACCAGTATGTTTATAAATGGCAAAGTAAATGGAAAGAATTTGAAACTTTTGCTGGATACTGGAGCAACGATGACAATCATGAGACCAGATTTGCTTTATAACAAAAAGTGTATTACACCAACTAAATGGACATTACGAACAGCTACTGGGGAGTCGGCATCTATATGTGGTGAGACATATGCCAACTTTCAAATTGGTAGTTCTATCTTCGATCATCAGGTGCTAGTGGCGAATATAGAGGAGGAAGTTATTCTCGGAATGGACATAATGGCGAAATATGGATTCCAGTTGGATCTAAAGAGGCGATCTTTGAAAATTGGAGATGAAGATGTTCTCGTGCAAGAGCGTGAGGAATTTTCTACACGTGTTCTTGCAGCGGATGTTGTAACTATTCCAAAACAAAGTGAGATGTTAGTACGAGTCAATTTAGACTGTGTTATCCCGAATGGACATGTTTTGGTTGTGGAGTCCAACGCCAACAATGAAGCAGGAAAAGGAGTATTAATTGCAAGAGCACTGATTCAAAACCAAAAGGAAATTTTAGTCAGATTAATGAACATAAATGAATATCCAGTAACTGTCAAAAAAGGAGCTTATTTAAGTGTGTGTTCATCAGTTTCATCAGTAACACAAAATGCCTGCATCGCACAAGTTTCTTCAGAGGATGTACCAAAACATCTTGAAGACTTTGTAAAAGATGCTTGTAAGGAACTTACCAAAGAACAAATCAAACAAATTAGATACCTCATTGCTCATTATCAAGATGTTTTTGAGAATGCGAGTCTTTCTAAAGGAAGAACCAATGTTGTTCAACATCAAATAGATACGGGTGACGCAAGGCCTATCCGCCAATTACCTAGAAGGCTACCATTAGCAAAGCGGGCGGAAGCAGATCAAATTATTCAAGACATGGAAAGGGATAGCGTTATTGAACCATCAAGCAGCCCATGGTGTTCACCAGTAGTGTTAGTTAAAAAAAAAGATGGCTCAACTCGGTTCTGTGTGGACTTTCGCTTATTGAATAATGTAACTAAGAAGGATAGTTATCCACTGCCTCGAATCGATGACACCCTAGATACATTGGCTGGTTGTAAGATCTTCTCAACTTTGGATCTAAAGAGTGGTTATTGGCAGGTTGGATTGGAACCCAAGGATAGAGAAAAAACGGCGTTTTCTGTTGGAAGTGGATTGTGGCAATTCAAAGTGATGCCATTTGGACTTTGCAATGCACCGGCTACGTTTGAACGACTAATGGAAAGTGTGCTAAGAGGATTATCGTGGGAGACCTGTTTGGTATACTTAGATGACATCATCGTACTTGGGAAGCGTTTTGAAGAACATTTAGGAAATTTGGAACAGGTATTTTCACGATTGAGGTTGGCCAACCTTAAACTCAATTGCAAGAAATGTATATTGTTCCGAAAGCAAGTCAACTATCTAGGTCATGTTGTCTCTGAGGAGGGAGTAGCAGTAGATCCTGAGAAGATTAAAGCTGTTCGAGATTGGCCAGTACTTAAAGACAAACATGAAGTAAGAAGCTTTTTGGGTCTGAGTACCTACTATCGACGATTTGTTCCAGGCTTTGCTGACATCGCAAAGCCACTGACAAAACTCACGGAGGAAAGCAGTGAATTCATATGGGATTTCAAGTGCCAACATGCATTTGAAGAATTAAAACAGGTTCTAATTAATTCTCCGGTTTTGAGTTATCCTCGAGCTGAAGGAATGGTTATTCTGGATACAGATGCAAGTAACGTTGGTATCGGAAGTGTGCTCTCCCAAGTACAAGATGGGGCAGAACGCGTGATTGCTTACTTCAGTAAAGTATTGTCGAAACCAGAACGCAATTACTGTGTAACACGAAGAGAATTTCTTGCTGTTATCAAGTCAGTTGAGCACTTTCGCAAGTATTTATATGGACGGAAATTTCTTTTAAGGACAGATCACTCGGCACTTGTGTGGCTTTTGCGATTCAAGAATCCTGAAGGTCAAGTGGCAAGATGGATAGAGAGATTGCAAGAATATGACTATGATTCTGAACATCGAGCCGGACTTCATCATAGAAATGCCGATGCACTGTCAAGGCGACCATGTCCAGAGGATTGCCAGCACTGTAATAAGGCTGAGGAAAAGTTTTTTATAGCTTGTAGAACCACGGTCGTTGACAATTTTTGGCAAGATGATGAAATACGAGCAGACCAATTGGAAGACCCAGATCTCAAGTTTGTAATGCAGTGGAAGGAAAATGATCAAAGACCTTTATGGGAAGAAATAGCTTCACTATCTCCAAATATTAAGTCATACTGGGCTCAGTGGCAATCCATTGTCGTGGAAAATGGGTTGTTAAAGCGTGTATTGGAGAATGAAGATGGAACACAGCAGAGACAACAACTATTGATTCCAAGGAAGAGAATTCCTGAAGTTCTTAAACTGCTTCACAATGATGTGTCTGGGGGACACTTGGGAGTTAAAAAAACCACAGAAAAAAATTCGTCAACGTTTTTATTGGGTCAATTACAATGGAGATGTAAAAGATTGGTGTAGAAGATGTGTAACTTGTGCCACTTCAAACGGACCTCAGAAACGAAGGCGTGCGCCAATGAGGCAGTATAATGTTGGTAGCCCATTTGAAAGGATAGCCATTGACATAGCGGGGCCGTTTCCCACAACGGAAAGAGGGAATAAATATATTCTGGTAGCAATGGACTATTTTAGTAAATGGACAGAAGCCTATGCACTACCGAATCAAGAAGCTACCACTGTTGCTGAAGTCTTGGTAAGGGAACTGATAAGTCGTTTTGGAGTACCATTGGAGTTACACTCGGACCAGGGAAGAAACTTTGAATCAGCCGTATTCCAGGGAATTTGTGAAGCATTAGGAATTCGAAAGACGAGAACAACTGCTTTGCATCCACAGTCGGATGGAATGGTGGAGCGAATGAATCGAACAATTGGAAGATTTTTGTCAAAAGCAGTGTCCGATCACCAGAAGGATTGGGACGAATACATCCACTTGTTCTTATTAGCTTATCGAGCAGCAATTCATGAGACAACAGGGCAAACACCGGCAAGTGTGATTTTTGGCCGTGAGTTACGGTTACCTTGCGACCTGCAGTATGGATCTAAGCCTGGAGAAGATCTAGTTGGAGAAGATTATGTGTCAGATCTTCGGAGGAAAATGAATGCTATACATGACCGTGTACGGTCCAATATTCAAGTAGCTAGTGACAAGATGAAGGAGCGATACGACATTAAAGCTGTGG